>VWZP01002898.1:340628-391411 GCA_013396995.1 Dicaeum eximium
AAGAGCATGAACCACTAGATTCAGCCAGAAGACCCTTGGACTCTAGCTTGTATGTCAGTGAAAGGAAGTCAGACAGAGGGATACTTTAACTCCCATTTGTGTCCAAGGTATGACAAACAGTGGAAAATGTTTGTCCTACTAAATTAAGAAAATAATTATAGTATGATTTAACAAAAAGGCTTGTCAACCTATCTGACTATGTCTCCAAGGGACATACTAATTAAGCAGTTCCAGAGTCCATGTGTCCATCCTTTTACCCTTCCACAATTTCTGAATGTTTGAATGTGCTTTCTCTGTCTTTGGTAGAAAGGTAGGCTTTGCAAATGAACCTAATTCTTACAATACAGTAACACAAAACATGGACCAGAAGCTACATGCGGTCCCCAGCCCCTTTTGTTTTGTCCTGCCAGGTGCTTACAGCCAGGGCATTCCACTGCACTTTACAGGGAGGAGGTAGCAGCTGGTCAACCAGCAGCTCCTCACATCTTGCTTTACCAACCAAAGGTAGCTCTGGATGACAAGTGCTACAAGAGCTGCTGAAGGTGGGCTGGAGACAAGCTTTGGGGGAGATCAGAGATCTGTAATAAGTTTCAGCATAGTAATAAAGCTGTAGATTTGGTTTCTCTAACACTGCTGTTCACCCAACAGTATGTCTGATACAGGTATTTCAAATTTCAATTCCAACTCTGGAAAAGAAAAATCCCTTTAATCATGCCAAGCCTGAAACTAAAAATTACTGGACATCTAAGAACTCCCCAAACTTCTAATACCCCAAACTTCATCTAAGAAAAATGTTAAAATAAACTACCTAAGTACATGACATTGTATAGGTCCTCTGCCAGACATCAACAAGATGTTGAGTACTCAGATATGTTTCTGAGTACTGTGCAAAAAAAGGTAAATAAAACTGTAAAATCAGACATGCTAAAACCACATTTGAAGTAGCATACTAGAAAACAGAGAGATTTATGGACTTGTATATGAGATGTTTATATAAGTTTCAAAGGTTATTAAAAAAAAAAAAAAGTTTGAAAATATTTCACCATGAGGCTCCTTGGAAAGAACACCTGTTTAAACTCTTTCCTTAGAATTGCAACCAGAGCTCTCCAATGTGACAGGGTCAATCATTTCAGGTTTTCACAGATCTTGAGCTGTTAGATGAACCAATTTTAAAGATCACAAATGACCAGTACATGATTCAAGGCAAGTTTTCATGCAGTTAATTTTTGTGAGGAGATTAACTAAACACAATTACTATCGTTCAGTTTATTAAGTTCTGCAGTTGTTCTCATTTTTCCAGTTCTCAGAACTACAAAACATAAATGAAATTGCCTTTTATGTTTCATGACAGTCTCACTAATTTTTGCAGTAATTCTATTAATCTAATAAAAACCTATGGACATGTCACAATACAGACAGTAAAAAAAGGATGTGAAAAATATTGAAAACTTTAAATTTCTGTAGACTTTACAACTACCACTATGTCTCTAAGCTTTCAGAAGATCAGTAAAAGTAATTTTTAAATCACGCTTTTAGTTAAATGTTTTTTCAAAACCCTTTATTTTTTTTTCATCTTACTTCTTCTTTAGTTAACTTCACAACCCACATTGCTCCAGCCTGTGCACACTTTATAAACTCAATGATACATGCTAGTGTTTCACATAGTGGTGTTCATACCAGAAGTTGTGCTCATTTGAGGACTACTAAATGCAAAGGACTGGATACAGAGCCCTGGAAACCATAAAGAAATGCAGACCAGATTCCTTACATATATGTATATGTGTGTGTATGCATGTATGTATATGTATATATATGTGTGTATTTATATACATACATATTTAAATAAAATGAATGGATTTTAAATATATAAAATTTTCATATATAAAAAGGTGTCCCACTTAAAAGAAGTTAAAAGGACAGGAGTCAGAAATAAGGAAGCTGGCCACTACTCCCGATTCAAATTCTATAACTGTCACTGATTGATTTAATTACTCCCTACAAAAGTATTGTATGGAAAAACTGCACTTTAATAACCACATCATTAGGAGAAAAATAAACTAAAGGAAGGACTTTACATTACATACAGACCTGGTCAAACCCTTCCTTTTCATTGATTTCAGTGGGCTCTGGATCAAGGCCATATTGATTGCAGGCAGTGTGGTTCAATGATTAAGACAGCAAATTTAAGTTTCATTCTTAGCCTGGTCATTCACTGGGTTTGAGTCCGGGGAAAGTTAATCACTTCTTGTTTTTCACTTTTTCCATCGGTGTAACGGGAATAATTCTAGATCTGTTTACCAATAAAGGGAACCAGTATATTCAGAGAAAACCCCAAAAGTTAATATTCAACTTATGTAAGCATGAGACAAACACTTTAAATTTTAAACAAAATTTCCTGGAATGGTGGGAACCTTAGCTAGTAACTTTTGATCCAGCTTATTGGGTAATCTTCTATGGTAAGTCTCAGTTCAAAGCCTGTGTATGTGTGTGCATGTGTGCATGAAAGGGAGAGAGACACAGGGAGAGGCAGAAGACACTGTTGCTCAATAACTGGCACTTCATGATATATTTGATTTGTTGTAATAAAGCAAAGAAAAAGTAGTTGTCAATTAAAATGCCATTTCTGTCACACTTTTAAATAATATTGCCTCTGTAATTACACTGTGGTTCTTTATACTTACTCAGTAAAAGCTTGCTTAGTTTTAGCATGGAAAACAATTTATGAAATTACAGAAACAGACTGAACACAGCAGTTCATTTGCTGAGGCAATTATCCAGATCCTTGTCAAAAAAAGAGAGAGAATAAAGACTGTGATGTGCACAAAATGTTTCTAATTCTATGCTATAATACATACAATATGTCTGTGGTTGTGCTGGATTATGTTAATAAACTGCAGTCGAAATATATTTGTCACAACACAAAGGAAGGGTGTTATCAATTGTGTTGCCAGATAGTTTAAATTAGTCACCAAAACGTCTAGCCAGGGTTTCCTCTGTGACCCTTAGATGAAGGGAGAGGCTTATTGGACAGTTTTTCCTGTGGGAATAGACAGATTCTTCTAATGCTCAATTATTTAGAATAATCTGGAAAATAACTGTAAAGTGAACCTTGTCACAGATGCTTTTTTTGACAGATATGAAAAATTCAGCCCTGGACACAAATCCTGTGTTATTTTTGGCTGGTTATCACTCAGAAATGAGTTCCCCTAATATTTCATAGAAAAAATTGAGAGAATCTGTATTCTTTTGGGAAGAGAAAAGTGTGTAAGGAGTGAGATACTGATCATAAAAAAAAGAGCAAATGATTTGTGACAAAATAGCTAAGCCCACAGTCCAGAAAAATTCCATTTTTAAAAAAAAGAGAAAAAATAAATGAAATATTGAAAACAGAACACAGACTTGTTTGTTAACCTACATATATTCAGAAAGAAATCTATTTTAAAAGTGAAGTCACTTGAATAAGAGGTTGGAAGGACAGCATCTTAAAGCACGCTGGCACTCCAGAAACACACTTACTACCATGTATTTTACTGAAATTCGTTATTTTTGTAATTTCAATATATATCCTTTCTTGTTGTACATGTATCATTTACACTAAAATATAATTTATAAAATTTAATTTTTTTTCCAATTATCTATGTTAAGAGAAAAATTCAAATTTTATATTATTTAAATTGAAAATATAACAACCAATTTCTTTTCTCCAGCTAGATACTTCCTACTTCAGCAGAAGATATCGCTGTAGACTCCTTGCTATAAACTTTGTTTTGTTGGTAAAAGGCTGGATCACAGCAAACAAAGCAAAAATGGCATCCAAACACAGATCATGAATTGTGAGCATGCTACTAAAGTTTCATGTATTAAAACATGGATGAAGTTTCCTCCTTCCCCACCTCCACCAACATCTGGAGATAGTTTGGTGGAGCAATTTACAGAAACCAAACAGTATCTTTGCTTGACTAGCTCTTTTCATTCACAAATAAACAATTAATGAAATGGGCAACTAATTTCCAAAGTGTTCGTATTCATTAGGCTGTTTCCTGAAATTAAGTAGCTGTTCCATGATGCAGTGCCCACATTAATTCCAGATATAGAAGGGGTTTTTTTTAAGAATATCCATTCATGTTTAATTTATCCTAGGAATCAAAGGTGAAAAAAAATGTTTGCCACTTTTAAAAATAAATATATTTGCAAAAGGAAAGAAGGGTAGGACAACTAAAGAACTGTTCCACCTTAATCACTAGGAGTTACTGTATGGACCACACTTCATCATGGTTCAAAATCTAGGTTGTATTATTTTGTGATTGTGTCTCTGAATTACCGATGAAGATATCTGAAGTTATGACAGGCTGTAATATATTTTAATTCAGGCATCCAATACAGGGTGGAAAAATAAAATCTACAGTGCAGATGTCTGATCTAGAGCAATTGTTCAACATTATTAATTTCAATATTCAATTTGGCAGATTAAGTATCTGCTAGATATCAGCTACTTAAGAAATCCTGGTTACCACTTCTGACCAAAAGCTCATAATAAAGCACTGCTTGCTCTTTCCATGCTACTTTATTTTTTATGTGTTGCCCACTGTCAGGTAAAGAAAGCTTTGTGAAAAATTTTTTCAGCTCATCCTCTAGTCTCAGAAATTTTTCCTGCAGATTTTTTAATGATACAGCTTTGCTTGAGCTGTACATATATTACATAACATAATTTCTACTCGGAAAAGGTAAATACTGGTTTACAAAAATCCATCTCACATTCACTGGTAAAAGGCTGTGACACAACATTGCCACCACCCGTATTTTGTCATTTTTACTTTCCCATAATTTACTGTCCTAGTAAAGAGTTGAGGATGGGGAAATGTGTCCCAGTTTTCACCAGGACATGAACGGAAGCCGCTGATCAATGAGCATAATTTCCCTCTGCCACTTGGCTGCAGCAGCAGTGGCTCTGGGGGAAGCTGCCGGGCGAGACAGCTGGTAGGGGAAGTGCCTGATCCTCTGTGCTCATCCTATACTGACCATCACTCCTTTTAGAGCTGCTTACAAGACACTTGAACATGAACCAGTTGGGAATAACAACTACTGAAAAATATTTATATACCAGAGTACATTTATTTAATGTGTTAAGAACTGAAGCCCTCATACTACAAACATTCGCCTCCTGGTAAACACTGCAATGAGTAATTCTGTCACTAATAATCTTCCATTACTTCACATACACAGAAGTTTACAATCCAGGCCACCTTTGCACAAGTCACCCAAGTACCTAGCTTAGGGGTTCTCTGTTTCTTTCTCAGATATCCCACTGGTTTAAACTCACATTCTTGTATAAATACATAATTCCATACCCCTTAAATAAATGCTGCTTTTAAAAATAAATGGATAATTTGAGCAACATAACATGCCTAAGCTGAAAGGGCATCTCTGTCTGTCAAGCTCTCACACAAGTGAGAGAGCTGAGGTATGCACACTGAGGCAGGAGTGATCAGGATCCATCAACAATCTTTTGGCCAAATGAATGAATAATGATGAGAGATGGGAGAATGCAACTCTAGACATGAAAGGAAACAGAAAAATACTTCAGGCTACTCTATTTCTGAATAAGAACATTCACACACAGTATTATCATGGTTTAACTAAACCACTCAGCAAAATGGATTCAGATGATCTTCCACATTTGTCACTGCACCTACAAGCTCCAGATCTAAATATTACCTCTGATCAACAAACAGAGAAACCTGAAAGTTGACAATTATTTTATTTTACTGTAGGCTTCAGAGAGGATAATGCCTGACACAGTCAACCATTATTACACTGGGCAAGTCACTTACTTTCCTTCACTCAATTTTCCCATCTAGAAATTAGAATAATCGAAGTGACTTCATTCCTAGAGAGCTTCAGACCTGACAGACATAAAGCACCATGTCCAAGCTGCGGGTTCTGTTTGCTTTCAGAAATCAAAACTAATCTATGCAGTAGGTAAAACATGGTACTATCTGTTGTGGTATACCCAGAGAACACAGGTCTGCTAAGTCAAGTAGCAATAAGATGATTATCCATTTTCTTGAGGTCAGCTTTAATCTGTGGCCCCTTCAGACACTGTTAGGACACAAAAAAAAAATCTTTACAGCCCTACACAAACTTCATTTGTGCACATGATATGAATTATTTCAATGGAGAAGTAAGAAATTAGGTGGGCATAAAAAGGAACTAGAATGGTATTTTCAAATTTACTATTTAAAATTAAAAATTGAATTTTCTATTTTGTAACATAAAAGCAAATTTTCAAACATAGAAATAACTTCATAGTAACAGGTCTATTGAGATTTACAGTATTCTGATAATATACTCACATTTTCAATATGAAACACAATCTCTCTTCCCAGAATGTGCCTTTTAATTCAAAATATTCTAGACAGGTATAAAGAGCCTGTGTATATACCATTCTGATGCTAACCAAAAGGAAATTTTCACTGCTATATGGGTGATCATTGAAGTCTTTTACAAAAGACAAAACCACGCAAAATAAAATATATTACCATTTTTAATGTAAGACTAAGTGGGAGCAAAAATTATTCTTGTTATTAACTTTTATCACTATTTGTATCGAGTCTAAACTCAGTAGCCAAATTGTGAAGGTTGTGAATAACTGATTCAGCCTTTCAGGGAGTGATTTGAATAATACTGTAAAGAAGAGTGGTAAATGGGACAAAAAAAATCCAAAACAATCCGTAAGGAGGTAAGCTTTTGCAAAAGGCTGGAATCCTGTGCTGCATCCAAAGTGGTGTGGTCACCAGGCTGAAGAAGGCGATTCTCCTCCTCTCCTCCTCTCCTCCTCTCTGGAGTGCTTTATCCAGCTCTGTAGCCCCAAAAAAGAACAAGGGCATGGAACTGTTGGAGCAAGCCCAGAGGAGAGCCACAATGTTGATACGAGGACTGCAGCACCTACCCTATGAAGTCAGGCTGATAAATTTGGGGCTGCTCAGCCTGGAGAACAGAAGGTTGTGTGGAGCAACCTTCACAAGGTTGTGTGGAGCAACCTCACAGCAACCTTCTAGTATCTGGTGGGGGCCTACAGGAAAGCTGGAGAAGGACTCTTTGTCAGGAGTTGTAGTGAAAGGAAAAGGAGGAATAGGTACAAATTGAAAAAGGGTAAACATTGAGAAAAAATTCTTTATTATGAGAGTGGTGAACTGGAGCATTTTACTGGAACAGGTTGACCAGGCAGTGTTCAAAGCCAGCTTGGGTAAGGCCTTGAGCAACCTGCTCTAGGGGGAAGTGTCCCTGCCCATGGCAGAGGCGTTGAGTCTTGATGATCTTTAAGGTCCCTTCCAAGCCTTAAAATCTTATGATTCTGTGATAAAAGCTTGGGTATTGACTTTAGGCTACACAACCAAGACAAATATTAAAAGAAAATAATGTATGCTAAATTCCTTCATTAGTTACAAACTTAAAAGAAATCTCAGGAACAAGTAGCTTCATGCAAACATCAGTAATACGTTTACAGGAAAAAACATTACAAGTAGAGAAATCTTTCAGATAATGAATTATGCTTAGTTGCTTAGTGAGAAGTAGTAAACAGTGAAATCCAATTCAGATATAGTACACATAAGGATAAAATAGCAGTGTTTAGTTTCAGTATAAACTCAAATCTTTTTGTCCAGCACCTGAAACTAATGATATCCTTAGAATTCCTGTGTAGAACTAGCAAAATTCTTTACTTTATGACATTGTTATTTTAGTTCGAAGGACTTTTCTTCCAAATGTTTATACCACTGTGCCAGTTACTTTAGCTGAGCTGACACAATGAATTTTAAATGGTCTAATACTTTTGACTTACCAAGAGATTAGCACATGATTAACTAAAGTGAAAGGATTATTATTACTGCTGTTAATAGTTATTAACACTTTTGGTAACTTATTCTATGGATGATACATACACTTTCCACATTGAGAAAGCAGAATAAATACAAAGTTTTCTTAGTTTTAGTTACCCACAAATTATATTGCAGTTAAATAACAGAATCTTCTTTAATTAGCTTTTTTTTTAACCTTAAATCTCAGCCCTTATTTCCCTAAGGTTCATACAAGCTGATTAAAAGATGTAATATGGGCTACAGAAACAGTCAAACAATTGCAGCATTCAGTCCCTTCCTTAACAAACAAGCTCAGCTCATGCCTGCACACATGCACACACAAACCCACACAGAGGCTTTATGGAGAGCAACGAGGCTCATGTCTGAAGCAGAGTGCAGCATTAATATACTTAGCAAGACAGAGTTATATTCATCGAAGCTTGACACCAGCTCTGTGAAGAAGGGTTGTATTTGCAGGAGCATGGGGAGGGGAGAAGACAGAGAAAACACCAGGAGGGAGAAGGATTCAGGGGACAGCTGAAGTGTGAAGTGATCCAACAGTTTTTTTATATGGTTTAGACTTCACTTTGAGAATGCAACAAAACGACAGCTAAAAACTTACCCCTTGACACTGGGAAGACAGTCAGTCTCAATGCTAAGTACCCCTGCACTGAAATTCTCCAATTCAACATGTTAAAGGGTAGGAAGCTTCTTCCTTTCCTGCCAAAAGAGGCATGTTCTTGTGGCTGTATTTGTTTCATGTATAGATGCTCTTCTATAGATATAAATCTGTCACTGAACTTCTTAATTTTCTTCTTAAATTCAAGATTAATTTTATTATGCTAACATCTGCACAAGTCAAAAAAGCATATTCATGGTGTGGAAAGAATACAAGAAATATGAAGTAACCCAAAGATAGATTTTTCAGAGACTTCATACTCTGTTTCCAGTCAATTACATAAAGGTTGTAATTAATGATCAACAACTAATTCTAAGAAATCATAAATAAACAAGAAAGCAAGTTTTCTGTGAATATGATAACAGAAGAACATGAAAAGAAAATGGCGTTCCTTCATTTTAAAATTCTCATTATTTCAAGTTTTGTGTAAATCAACATGAAAGGAAAAAGAAAGACAGTGATGCACCTCATTTTTTAAGACATTTTCTTATTTTAATTTCGGGTCACAGATAAACACTGCTTGTTAGGGTGGGCACAAGGGTAAAAAGATACAACACTTTTTCTTTTCTGCATATAAAAATCTGCCTTTTTCCTGCAAGATTATTTAAGTGCAAATAGAGGTAACAAAAAAATGAAGTTACAAGGTGAGATAAAAATTACAAGATGGGGAAATTCTGCTTTGCCTCCACAGCATTATCTGGTTCCCCCTGTTGTCATAAAGCCAGGGAAAAAAACACTTCCAGAAAGCTCACCAAAGATCAAACTGTGTCTGGTGACAGCAGTGTCCAAGCTATAAGTAATGTTCAAAGGATTCAACAATGCCTGTGACTGATCATTCTCTTTCCCCTGCCATCACCTGCTGATTTTGTCCAGGTGTTTTATGGCTATCTCGAGGCTCTGGAGAACAGACAGAAAGAAGACTTTGCCAATTTCTTTTGTCTGGGATTGTGAATTCCTTACACAGATGGTGGACAGCCACAGGCTGGCCAACTCCATGCACAATTGCCTTTACCCTCAGAAAGAAAGCATGAGAGCAATTTTATCTACTCACGAAGTACTGTCTGTAACATTGTCTGTGGTTAGGGAATGGGACAAGATTCCTTTTCTTAAGGAAAAAAAGAGGTTCCCCCCCTCCTCAATCATTCTTTCACTAAAACAGTATCAGGAGGGAGAGAAAAAAAAAGGATAGCAAAAAAATAAATAAATAAACTAAGACTTTGGCTTGTATTAGCAAACTAAGCATTCCAAAGCAATTGAAGGGGTTTGTCTAATAAGATAATCTTGTGTTAACATGGTTTTGTAGTATGTTTACAGTCTCTCAAGTATTCCAAACAAATCCTGCTAAATCTTACTCACTAAGCAAACTGAGACAATTCTGGCAGCAATTTTTAAAGATGGGCACCAGACACGAGCCCCTTCATCTTTTTTCTCTTACTCTGTTTGCTTACAAAAAAGCCCATTTATGCAAATTACTATTAAATGTGCAGTTACTTAATTGTGTAAGGATCTATTTAGATATGTACTCCTGCAATGATTCAAGTGCAAGTTTAAAACTAGTTATTTAAAGTAAAACTGCTACACTCCTACTTCTGACCTCTGAGAGTCAGACTACATACCAGAGAATGAAGCGTATGTAACAAAATATTTGTGCAACACTTTTGGACATGAAGAGGGAAATTTTACAGAAAAATGTGTGATAACTTCCAGTTCTCAAAGTGGAAGGGCTTGGAAAAATATGTTTTTTTTATATGCATTCATGACAAAGAAGTCAGGTACAAATCTTGCATGACAAACATGTAATGGACAGCCTCTGTTTTCTCATACTCTTAGAAAACATATACTTATACTTATAACATATACTTAGTTAGCAAGCTTCAAAATACATACCAGAAAATGAGTAGATACCTAAGACTCAAATTATAGTCAGACTTTGGGAACCTCAGAACTATACCTATCCCATATGCCCTTTACCTCTGCTTATAGATGATGTGAAAAAACTCTGAACTCAGGAGTAGGATGTAAGGAAATGCACTCCTCCTAAACCTGCAAGACACAGACTTGGTGCCCACTCTCCATCACCCCATCTTCCTGCCTAGGCATCAATGTTAACATACACATAGGCAGAGCAGAGTAATGGACCTGACTTCTGCTTTGCAGATCTAAGAGCACAATTACATCTCGTTCTAAATTATTTATCTTAATGCTAAAGGGTGTAACTTTTGGGTTTTTTTTGGGGGGGTGGGCGTGGTGGGGGGAAGTATACCCAGTAATTATAAAATCTAGCATATAAATGCTAGAAAGGAATGAACAATTACACCACCCTGCCTTCCTGCTGCGAAACTAGGCTATTTCCCTAGCCTTATACAAAACATTTCCAATAATAATCTGCTGATATCTTAAATGCTTAGAATAATATTACCATTAGAAAAAAATCTAACTGTAGAGGGCAAATTTAATGGTTAAAGAAGAGGTAAACAGGTAACCTCAGAACCACAAGTCCCCTTTTTTCTACCACCACAGGTAGCAGCCGTACAGCTTCTATACACTCTTCGGTCTACCAGCATGTCATAACCCTGACCTAAGAAGGTCAATTTTACGGCTGAAAAAGTAGCTTAGCCTCCATGGCTCATTTCATCCTTCAGCCTCCTGTTGTGATTACTGACAACTTAGCCAATGTATTTATTTATTTTTATTTCTTTTCTGTACCCAAATAAGAGATACAGGCACATAATATAATGGTCATATCCATAAAAAGGCTGCAGTGGGTGGCCCTACACAAATATCATCCAGAAGTCTTTGTGCTTATTTCTTCCACAAAGATATAGAAAAATTCTCTGTGACTTCCCATGACTGTAAAAGAGTCCAAATGGAAACATTCCCATGTCCTATACAAAAACCTGGTAATTTTAACTTTACCCCATTGTCTCTTCCCCTTGAGATATTAATATTAACTTTACCCTCTCAACTTTCCTGAGAGATAAGAATGATCAGAAGGGTAGCCAGCCCAGAGTCTGGCAGCCAAATGAAATTAAGTGAGTTCCATGGATGAGGCTGTCTTACTGTAAACAGAAATCCTATCAGCTCCAGCACCTCTGCCAAGCATTTAATCCATAAAACCCTACACAGCACAGCTGTGTTTGGGGAGGGGAAGAAGGGGGTAAGGGAAGGGGAGAACTGTTTATTTTAGGGCATTTTTTGCTTGTTCCCTTTCAGTTTTCTGAGACAAGTATCTGCCTTCTTCACACTGTCTTAAAACATTAGAAAGACACATCAATGATGCTGATGATGGTAATGTCATGCCTGTGTAAGTAATATAAAAGAAGTGACTGTGGATGAACTATTCATAGGTGAAGGAAAACTGGATCCAAGCATGGATGACAGAACTCACTTAAACTTGGCAGGATGATTTCCCAACACAAGGGAAGAGAAATGATTTCCCACCCAGGAGGGAAAGACTAGAGAATGGAATAAGGGAGAAAAAGTGCCTATTGGGAATTGGTCTGAAAATGCCATGATGCTCTCAGATGTTAACAGCAGTCTGATGATGGCCTGGACTGAATTCAAACTGGTGACCTAAAGCAGCAAGAATCTGTATCTAACTAGTAATCCCCTGATCCTGGGTACTTCAGTGCTTTTAATCACAAAAGAAACATTACAGTCCCAGAAGAGGCTTCACTGGAAGGTAGCATGCTAGATACTAAAAAAAATGTAAAAGCTTATGAAAAATCATGCAGCTTCTTCCACCAAATGCTCTTCTTTTAACTTTATCAAGGCCAAAAAGTTAGGGGAGAAACACCAAACAAAATAACTTTTCTAACAATTCTTGAATATTTTTCCCCACTCTTGTTGGGTAGAGATTAGTGGATGAAATTTCTTCAGTTCCACTTCATGATTCAGTTTTTATTTACGTCAGTGGTCTTTCAGGATTAAAATTTTAAAAGACACACAGAAAGAAAAGGGAGAGAGGACAGAAGGAGAAGGAGAAGGGGAAAAGGGAAAAACAGGATAAAGGGAAAAAAGCTGAGTAGTCTCAGTACAAGCTGTGGAATGTAATTATGTGCATTAAAAATACAACAACAGAGTTATCAACATTGTCAACTCTTAGTTTAATGGAGAGCTCACAACAGCCTTAGCGCTTACTAACTTAGAGTAAAAGTGAAACATGTAAAGTAAAATTGGCTACTTCTCTGAAATGACAGAAGTTGCATTATTATGGGTAACAATCAAGTACCACAGCATGCACTTTTACTTGAGAAACTACTAAGCTCCTAACTAATTAGTAAATGATGAAAGAAATCATGGTATGCTTTTACTGTAGATACTATTTACTATTTACATATGACTACATAATCTTACTGAGTAGTATGCTATGAGAATCTCAAAAACCTTAAGAAATTATATGTCAAAGGTTAAATGCTTTCAAGCGCAGAAAAAAAAAAAAATCTAAATTCATCATCTTTGCCGCATGATTCTCCTTCTTTAGTGAGATTATCTATGTATCATAACTACAATCATCTATCTACACCAGAATGACTTAATGCAAGGTGAGTTTTTAAAAACTTCTTTTTGCATGAGTGAGAAACATTATTTTTCAATGCCAGAAACACTAGGCCTTGCTATGGACTATATGCCAACATTTTTGGTTTTACTTTCATCAGTAAAGAGGAAGAAAGCCTTGAAATGGTAACATTCATTTTATTTCCCCTCTATTCATTGACTTTAAAAAAAAAAAAAAAAAAAAGATAAAAGGGTATGCTAAAAGATTTGGCCAAAAAATAGTTTCTTAAGGGCAGATATTTCTGTACGTCATCTTTCAGCCTGGCACAAAACTTTATATACAACTTTAAACACTGAAAAAAAATTTAAATTTGTAGTTCAAGTGTTACTGATACAACCTGAATCACAGTGTACTACACACACCTTAACTACAGCTTTTCAAATGGTGCTGCTGAAATAAAACATCTCATTCTTTCTTTTTCACTGAGAGGATGCTTCAATCATTAAAGTATTCTTGCCCTCTGTATGCTTGGGAGTGGTCTGTCCATAAGTTATTAATAAACCATGGTAAGGTGCAGCAGCAGACCAACTATTCATATTAATGAACGTCTCATGAATATTCAGCTATATGTTGACACTTACCTCAGAGGACCAAGGGAACCAAAATCTGAACCCCTATTCTTGCAGTTAATGCTCCTCATGCTGTAATTTATTTTGAACAATAGCAACTAAATTTTTAACACTGATGTTCCTCTAACAGTGTGAATGGGGGATTGCTATCAGCTTTATTAAATAAAACTAAAACCCCCACAACAATGAAAACACATAGTAGTTTTAATTCTTTATTTTAACTGAAACTACATTACTTATTATGTAAAATTCACACAGACTTTGTGCTAAAATGACAATTGCTACTGATGACTACATGATGTCCTGAAAAGAAGACTAACTATTTGGTAGTTACATTCTCCTTCTAGTCAAACATGATACAGCATGGATGAGCAACTGCATGTGTTATAAACACATACAAATGTATCAAAACATTCTGACTACTGTTCTGCCTCCTACTCAGTAGCTTTTTCAGACTCCCTTTGACTTTTATTTCTCATTTTTCTGCCTTTGAAATTGAAATCTCTTGAACATTACCTTTTCCAGCAACACCACACACAAAACATCACTGATGTAGAACACTTCTAAGTGGGATTTATCAAGGGATTGTTTGCCTGAATTATCTGCCATTTCATTCTTTATCAATATTTTTTTTTATTTAAAGAACTGCTCTTCCATGGCCAAGATGTGAATGCCCACTAGATATTGTTTCAGGGCCAGCACACACTTCTTTAGAGCTCCTTCAATTCTGTACATCTCTAAAACTTAGAAGGGAGCATCTTGACATGTAATAACAGGCACCTGGGAAGCCAACAGAAGCAGTTGGAGCACACATTTTAATAAGCAGCTCTTAAAAATTCAATAAAGTGAGTGGTAATTGGGTACAGCGGCATAAATTGTCTGAGCAAATTAAGAAAAGTACTTTGCTTTTCAGTGTGTTATATGCAAAATTATTTGTAAGACTACACTAGACATGAATTTGAACAAGCAGATTCTTACATATCCAGTCAAATTACCTCAGAATATATAGAGCATTAACTGTGCTTTTCTTTTGGATAAAATTAATGTCAGCTTTCTGTCCTTAAATCTGAGCCAATGGGGAAACAAAATACGGTTAGCCCTGAAATAGTTGTGGTAATTCAATCCCTGCACTCTCCTTATTTTCTTGATGACAAAGAAAAACTCCCAACTGGCAAGGCCACCTGCACTGATTACTCCTCCATCCACACCCACGGACTAGGAAAATGAGCCAATGATCATTAACCTTAATTTCTTCTTACATAAACCTCAGCTTTTTTTTTTTTTTCCTTTATGTTTGCTTCTCTCAAAATTCCCTTGAGATTAAAAAGAGGGGAGAAAAAATTAAAAAAAAAAGGGAGGGAAAAGTCATAACTGGGAAAAAGAAATCAAGATAACTGAAGAGAACTTAGTGACTTTTTTTTCTTCTGCTTTGCAGATGGCTTATTATAACTTCACAGCACTCAGATAAAGGGATTTTGGGGCACTATCATCTCTCTTGATAGCAACTTCATTCCCTCCCCAGTCTTTCTCTCCAAGCAATAAGGTAAATGCTAATGTGTGGGTTTTCTGGGGTTTTTTTCAGATTTTTAGGTTTTTTCCATGGAGATATTCCTTGGTAAAGACAGTTGGCAAAAACAAAGATGGGTCTGGACAGCAGGAATGCAGGTGTGGTCCAGTGTCAGGAATAAAGGGCCAAGCACAACTGGGTGGGATATTTCCAGTGTAACAACTTCAAAATACAGTAGAGAATGCATCACCCCTCCTGGTCATTCACATTTTGTTACTGCCAAGTGGAATAAATTTTGATTCAAGCTGTGTGGGACTAGCTCCCACTGGCATTACATCACTTTCTAATGGATAAGACACTCAGTTGGATCATATAAAGAACACATATATATATATATATATAATGCATACTAATAGATAAATTAATAAAATTATCATGCTGTAGAAATAACAGTATGTATAGCACAAACGTGTACTGAAAACAGATACCCCGTGATCTTGTAAAGTATCTGGACAAAGCTAACTAGATTTTAATCAACATTTTCAAATGAATTACATGTCTGTGAAATTAGGAACTTAACAATTCAGTGAAGTACACTTGGCTGTATGTGCTGTTGAAGTTGTATTTTTCCTGCAAATAATTTAAAAATCTTTATATAGCTAAATAAAAGCAAAACCTAAAAGGTTTAAATTTTTTTTTTCATTAGGATTACTTAACTATAAAGGAAATAAATGCTCAAAGAACACAATAGAAGTGTGATTGTATTACCTTCAAATACATTACAACAAGCTGTTTGTCACCTGCCAAATACATATAGCAGGGCTTCTTTGGAGATCAGGAGGCAGACAGTAACTTTGATCACGCAGACATTCCTCATTATTTCAGACCTCAAATCAAGTAGCAACAGTCAGGGGAAGAAAGGAGTGAGAGACATGGGGCTGCTGGGGAGGAGAAGGGAAGCAGACTGCAATTTTGTTCTGGATTCAGCATCCTAATTTAAGCAAAAACAGGCTGTTGGCATCTCTGTGCGTCCCTGCAGCCCCCTCCCCTTCCCCATACTTCCCAGCCTCCTGGTTCACTAAAAAATGACAAGCACATTTCTAGGCTCTGCTTTTTTATCAAGCTGACAAAGGTCAACAATACTAGCCAGAAGAGTGTTGAAGTATTCAGTGCCACAGGTCATCCTAATAGATACTGGAGGGACTCATTGCAACACCACTGTAAGCCAAGACAGCACGATTTTTAAGAGGCAGCACTTTGCACGTTCACAGTCTGGTTAATTTAATACAACAGTGGCCTCTTGTTTGCAAAGCAGCATTGGCAGATTTCAGAGGTGGTATCTTTCTGTGGGTGACAGTAAGGTGACTGAATTCAGGCATGTTAACAGATGCACCTTTTTATGCTCTGTTAAACCATGTCACAGACTACAGCCCCTAAGTGCATTTCTTTATTTATGCTGCAGCCAGCTGAGCTAATTATCAGAGACAGACCTCGTTCTAGTTCTATAAAGTCCAGTGGTTGTATATATGTATAAAGAGGCTGGGAGGAAAAACGGGATGGGGGGGAGTGGGAAAGTGTGAAAGCACTTTCTAAAACACATGGAATTGAAGTCTTCATGTAATTGGTGCTATGAAGGTGGGGGGAGCTGTATTAACAGCTTGATGATATAATAATGTTTGTTTCAAATGAACTGTGTTTCCCACAACCATTTTTTTTCCTCCTTTCATCAGTTATGTTTAGATTCAAACAGCTATAAAATAAACATCACTACAAAAATCCTCTCCAGCAGTCAAAAATAGTGTAAGATGCTATCTAAGGGGGAAAAAAAGTAAACAGAAGAGCTTATTACATCTCACCTACAATTCTGGTCCGTTTTATCATTTGTGGGCACAGCTACACCCACTTACAGCTCTCCTTTCACCAAATAGTTCAATACACCAAGCATTTGCCACAAGCCTTCATGCCACAGTTGTATTTTATCAGTAGAAGCAGCTACCTTCTTTCAAAAAATACAGAGTTCTAAGCCCATTTGTCTTCTTTTTTTTTTTACTAAATGAGTGGGTTTTGCTTGTATGTCTTCATCCTGTACTACACTTTTCATTTAAAAAGTTCATGGTACTCCACAGAAAAGATGGGAAAAATAGTTTGATGGTGACAATTGTTTTTTCTCTTTACTACATATGACTAAGTGACCTTGACTAAAAAATTAAATCATTTGTCATTGTCGTATGAGTAACAGTTTTTTGTTGTTTGGGTTTTTTGGTTTTAGTGTGGGTTTGGGGTTTTTTTGCTCTTTTGGGGTGGTTTTTTGTTTTGGTTTGGTTTGGGTTTTTTTCTGGGTTTTTTTTGTTGGTTTTTTTTTTTTTGGTTTGTTTTTTGTTTTTTATTTATTTTATTACGGCATACAATTTAGCTAATAACTGGTTGGGGCCAATCTTTAACAAGTCACATATTTCCATTGTCCCTTCACCCCCTGCTTATGCTTTTACCACATCCTAACAAAAACATGACCAGAACTGGTGAAAAACATACGGTTCCAACTAATGAATCACATACTTTCCCGCAAGTGCAGTAAGTACTACCAGCTGTGACAGTCTTGCTTTGGCAGTGGAACCAGTGCAGAACAAGGCCGACACATCTGAAACCAGCTGTACTGAAAAACCACAAGCAATTTAAGTCCGTCTGCCTTCTCAGGGGCTTCTTTGTCTCTGTCTGTGTCTCTGCTCTGTCCCTAAAACTTGCCAGCCATGTTGTTTTGACAGAGTTCAGAGTTTCAGAAGTTTCAAGGGGGGGAAAAAATCCGCTGATTCAGGAAACTGCGTTTCAAGAAAATGATAAGGAGGTCTTTGTCAAACCAGCCTGAGTCAGGAAATTTAAAGAGACAGAGTATGCATCTACCCGTCTGCTCTGCTTGTACAACAGCTTAAAGCACAGAAAAAGACACGTGTACACTTAAAACATGAGTTGTCCACAAATTTGTATTTGTACTTAAAAGCACAGAATTCTCCGCACAAATGCAGAGGGATTTGGGGAAGAATGCTGCTTGAGATCTTCAGATTTTATCAGATTAAATCTGAGAAGGTCACAAAACTCACAAATTATTTCATTAATCTCTAATTGCATACATCACCCCAACAGGAAAACCAGTAAAAGCTATATGCCACCACGCTGCCTGATGTGCTGTAAATGCCACATACTTTACTGAATACTTTCCAGCAGTGTTCAGAGATTTTTACAAGTTTTGACAGGGACAATTTTTTGATTCTTCTATGCCAAAGCCCAGGTGAGAAAATTAATATAAGCCTACTGTACCTGACTGAGAGAGGTTGGACAAAAAATTAATTAATGTTAAAAAAAAAAAAAATCAATATTGGCTTAGAGTAGCTTTCCTTTACATACGATGCTGTGAAATGCAAGTTTGGTGTTCCCAGCCCAGGATTAAAAGCAAGTACTGAACATCACATTGGGAAGTCTGTTTCTCCCCTATCACTTCCAACAAAAACCCAATTCATGTTTCCATCCCTGCAGAAATGCATGATATAAATCCTAAATTCTTTAAAATATCAAGTGCCTTGTGGAAGACTGGTATTTCTTTATCTTGCAGCTCCCACAGGTACGCATGTTAGACAGTATCCACACAGCAAACGGAGAAATTTTTTACAGGAATAGATTTTACATTAACCACAACTTTTTCATAATTTTTGAAAAAAATTAGATTTAAGTAATTGTCTCATGATGGATTTTTGAGAATACTGCAATCAGAACATCACACAACGATCTCAGGATTTTCCAGCAGACAGAGACGTCCCCCCTTTAATATACATTGGGAAGCATGTAAGAAAGGCCAAAACCCACAGCAGACTCTACCTGTGGTGACTGGTTTTTGTACAGAGCCTACATGTGCACACAAGCACTGTGAACACGTTTAGCAGCTTTCAGGCTTTTGTTTCACACTGAGGATGGTCGCATTTCCCCCAAGCAGTAAAGTCATTAAGTGAGCTATTCAGAGACTCCCTAACAAGAGCAAACAACACTTCAATGCAGTATGACATTATATATTTTGTATACACATACTTTGTAGGAAAACTATTTTAAGTTTACAAACACACATATATATATTTTATAGTATAAATATAAAATATGTATACTTGAATATACATATTTTAAGTATATACAAATATATGGACTGTGACCTCTCCCTGTGCAATGCACCTGTGATGTCATGCTGACATACTATGAGTAATGCATGCACTTCAAGTCGAATTATACAGACCTGCTTCAGTAATCAGGGAGGTAAAAAACGAAAAAATAATTTCAACTCACAGTACTTAGAAGTGATGAAAAATTAGTCAAGTCACCTTTGACATACCAAACAGCTTCATGGTTTTAAGAACTGTTCAGACTGTTCATTCCTAGACGTACCATGTGTTCAACAAGGAAGCATGAACTTACACCATTTTCAGAGCATAAACAAATCCCCTTCATTGTATTTGTATTCACCCCTTTCTGATATATGTATATCAGCTTGTCAATCTATTTGTAGTCGTTTTCTACACCAAATATAATCCTGATGCTGTTCTTTACAACTGAAGCTCTCACCAGCAGTGGAATGGGGAAGAGTGATCAAAGGATGCTGAAATTCATCTCCATCCTCTCCTTCTTGAAGAAATAGACTGTAGACAGGTCAGACATGTGCCCTTCAAAGAACTGCACTGGACAGTCTGGGATAATAAGGGGTGGTTTTGGGCGGGATGGGTATAGCAGGTTATGAAAAGAAAAGACGAATATCTTGTGCATTAGCTTAAAATTGGCCCTGCAACAGCAGCAATCAATTGTGAATCCTTTTAGTAAACATAACTAAAAGGAAATAACAAACCTGAGCTCCTTACACACTTAAAAATCACCTTTTTTAACTCTAGGGCAGAAGGTGGTTTTGTTTTAATGATTTACTGGTTTACCTCAAATTAAAAACTAATAAAATATATTTCCTCTTAAAATGGAAAAGGTCTTCAGCAGGTCTTTGGAGAGTCCAAAGAAGGATATTCAAAACAATAATAAGCTGCTATCACTGAATTAGCTCTACTATTTACATTACCTTCTAATACAAGCATCGTTTTTGTGTGAGTACAAAAATGACACTCATCCATTTTTCAAAATTCAAAGAAAAAAAAATCAGTGAAGCAGCAAAGAAAGAGCTGGGAGAGAAAAATTAGAGATACACAGCATCAGCACAGGAGGAATACCTTTTGCACGGTGTCTTATAATTTAATGTACAATTATACAGCTGATTCTAATTCCCAGCTACAGTTTACAACAATTAGAACTGACTAAACATATTACTCACCTTTTCAGTTAATATTTTTACTTCCATTTTTTTCTGAAATTTATATTTTATGGAAATTAAAAGTAATATAAAATTATTTCCAAAATTACAGTACAATGTACAGTACTCTATATGTCAGCTCACCTCATATAATTTTCCTAAGAAGAGCAAAATGCATTCACGCACACTTCCCTGAACAAAAAATGGAATCTGCTTGTCCTACTTCAATTAATGGTTCCTTATCAGTTCATTTCTTTACATTCAGATGCTTAAAAAAATATGACAGGAGAGGAATTTCTGAGAAGAATTAAACTGAAGAACCAAATTCTTTTCTCGACAAAAAATTCTGAATCATTTATCCAATCAGCTATGATTCAAATACAGTATCATGTGACTTAGCCACTTGCAAAATTCATCCTGTGATTTCCAGAGACAGTCAGACTGCTTGAAGTGAAAACTACGGGTTTTTTTTTTTCCCCAGCAATTGCATGATTCATACAGATTGCAGATCATTAATGCACTTTTTATAATCTAAAAGGAAGGAATGAATTTATAGTACAATTTACCAGTTTGACTAATCCAGAGCATAATCAACAGCCATAATTATAAAAATGTGATAGCTGCCTTTGGTACTTAGATAATACTCAATATAAGAAAATCATATTATTTCTTCTAAGAAAAATAATTACAATCATCGTAGATTTGAAAACAACAGTACTATTCATTGTTTCTCTGAGGGGCAGATTCATATCAAAATCACCAACCAATCTACCTTCAGATCTACCTTGAGTTTCTTTGGAAATAATTATCCTTCTCTCCCAGAGGAGTAAGAATCCAAGGCAGTAGAGAATGCTTTGAGGCTATCTCTTCTTCAACATGACCCAGACTTACAGTGCTCTGGACACGTTAGTAAGGCAACAGAATGGGCAGCTCAAAATGAGGCATGTAAACAGCAGCCATAGAATGCTATGAATCTACCATTTGGATTTTTTTTTTTACGTTCCTATGTATATTCATTTATTGCTCCTTCACAGTTATATGGGGGAAAAAAAATCACCCAAATATTTGTCTTCCTAACTGTATATGTGTAAATACAAGTTTTCAGGAAGAAATGTGTGCTTTTGCCCAAGAACACAACTAGGTAACATATATACACCATTAGTTTTGGGAGATGGGGTTTTTTTTGTTTACTTTGGTTTGGGTTTTTGGTATTTTTTTCAAGAGGTCGTTTGGGTATTTTTAAAATCATAGTCTAATTTAGATTGAAGGGAAGCTCTGGAGGTTCTGTGGTCCAAATCTGTCCTAAAAGCTGGGATAATTTCCAGCAGCTCACTCCCTGTCTTTTCTGGTTAAGTTTTCCTAGAAATTATTTTGTTATGGTTTTGCTTATTTCTTAGTTTTAAAATTTTACAAACACTGAGTTTTTTACTTAACTTTTTAAGAATTAAAATCTGCAATAAGAAAAACATACATGGGTTTTGAAAATCTTGTCCATAAAGAGATGGCACGGGCAGAATCACAGGCCAGGAGCTTGTAGTTCAATCCATCAAACACTGGTGTCTAGCCAGTGTTTTGTTGCCTTTTAAACAGACTTCATCTTCAAATTAGTCTTACCTGATCAGCAAACTAATCCTGTGTACTCCTTTCCAACTAAAAAATGAACACACAAAACATTGTGTGGGCTAATACAAAAGTTTTTATCACCTCAGAAGGGAATACTTCTCCCCATCTCATGCTACGTTCTTGCCCAGATTTTAACCTAAGTTAGAATTTTCCCATATATTGTCCAAAACTCTCTCCCAAAACAAAAGCATATACAATAATCTTCTGTCTTTTCTAATTTCTTGCCCTTTAGAATGTTTAAAAAAGCATACCTTGTCCTCAGAAAAGCCCTTTCAGTTTTTCTTTATGTTCATCACTATTAGGTATCTCATTATAATTCTGAGTAAATAACTTTTACCATGTCTTATTCCACCTTTTCAAAAGGAAGAGTAAAACATTTGAGTGCCTGTGCAGAGAAGGTTTAAAAGGTATTTTATATTTTAGATCAGTGCCATTGGTGGTTTATTACAAATCAGTTTCTTTCACTTCCTGTCTAAGCTCCAAAATCATCTTATTCAAAGCAGGCATTGCTGCAGATGTGAGTTGTGCTAGTATATAATGGGGACAGCAAAGGAAATATTTTCTTGAAATATCTCACCAGCCCTAGTAATACCCACAATTTACTTACACACAGTCTACATAAACAGTTATGCTGGATTTAGCTCGTGTTTAGCACCACTTGATAAAAACTATTACCAATGTGGTTTACATAAATTACATGTAGCCTGCTCCATATGGAAACCATATTTTAGCAGCAACCAGTGTTTAATAATGAACACTCTTCCCTGCTCTCACACAGGCAGGCTCTTTCTCGCCTCTCTCTGGCTGTGCAATTCCTGTGATTTAATAAGATACTTAGCTCATGAAACAAGCAATTTGAATATTCACACTGCAGTTAAAAAGGGATTAATTTTATCCCATGCCATATTGGTTACAAGATGACTGGCCTCTTTGGAATTTAGCGCACTAAATTATCCTCATCTAAAAGTTTTTTCAAATGTAGACTGATAACAAAAATTCACTGCATGAACATCATTATTTATCTAAGTTATAAATTACTTTTAATTGTTTACTTTATGATAAGTCTCTTTACTTCAGCTCCTATCATATAAAATTAATTAACCAACTGGTCACAAAGAAATGCAATCACAAAGTGGTCCAACATTTTATCATAACTTTGTGTACCTCTGTAACATTTCAGTACTATTGTTTAAAAATTATAGCACCTTCTACATTTCATTAGACATGATATAAGGTATACATTAAGCAGAAAACATGAGGACTATATACTAACATATAATATAGTATATACTATACTATACTATAAATGCCTTCTTGCAGATTTCAAGCTTACTTAGATTTCCCTACTAGGCTAAGGGAAAAAGAGATAATTTTTCTATCGGGTCTGTAAAATTTCAGGCTGGAATTCTGATCCTTTTGAAGTTCATGGCAATTTTATTCTTTTGCTGTGCCCAGATTAAACTCTCAAGTTTATAAAGTGTTTAATATATCAGTTAGCAGGAAGAAAAAGCAAGTTATAACAAAAGCACTTGCAGAAAAAGAAAAACTATTACAGTGAGACCAGGCCTACCCCATTCCTCTGTTCTATATTTAAATCTTTAAGATATAAGAAAAAAGCTTAAAGATTTTACCTTAATAAGCTGGTCAGAGAACTCTAATGAAAACCATGAACTAAGAAAAACAAATCTAAAAAGGAAATTAAAAAAGAAATGCTATTATAAAGTAGTGCTTACCAACTTTGATGAAATCTTAGAAAACCAGAATTCATTTAATAGAAAATTACAACATTGCTAAAATTTTAAACTTAGTCTTTCTGTGTATAAATACCTATATCATGATTCCTACATATAACATAATGTCATACAACTCAGAAAGCTCGTATTAAGGATACAATTTTTCATAGTTCACATACAATGTAAACTTCGAAACATCTGGTGAACTTCAAGGCAGAGCTTTCCATCTCCCCAGAGAGTTATCAGTTGGACTATAATGTTATCAGCTTTCACACACTTCTCAGTGAGATGCAATCTACTTGCCTGAGAACATGAAGGAGAGCCAGGAATTCCTGTTCCAATTCCAAATTTGTGGACTCTCTAAGATTTCTGGTTAGTCAAGAATTCCCAGCTGCCTCACTTTCACAGACTCCAGAAATGGGGATATTTTTATGCCTACCTTTCTGACCAACAAGGATTAATTACTGAATTACTGACCGCTATATAAATACTTATACAAATTTATTTGAATGGTAGGGCTTACTTCACACTGCCTGAACACAGACACTTCAGTATGAAAAGGAAGGTTTTGAAGTATAAATGACAGCCAACATTGACATGATCAACACCTCTCCTAGGTGCAGATAGGGTGGTGCTGTTTATGAAAACAAAGCAGAGTTTCAGTTGCCCAAACATTACAGTAGTACCTCGGTAGTTTATACCATAATTCAGAGACAGCATTTCTCTCCAGACCAACTGATTCATCAAAAGCAGAACTCCAGATAAATCAGAGTGAACAGTTACCTGCCATCAGGTGCACACAATACTTTGATGTGTTCTCCAAAGGTCAAGACAGAGTTGTTTGGCCACTTCCTGAAGACTGAGCTGTTTCACAAATCTAAAGAGCTACTAGAGAATACCTGGTGGGTGTAGAATCCAGGTACTATTCAAAACCTGTCTTCTGACATGACTTTTATCTATCAAACCTTCCCAAACAGAGGCTGTGCCATCAGCCTCATGGTTCAAGGGCCATTAAGAAATCTGGACTCCAACAAGGCAGAAGGGAGTTGGTAAATACCAACGGGAGCATTTGTTGTGAAAAATGTAGGGAGGAATGGCAAGAAAAGTGCTGACAGCTTGAAGACAATGAAATTACTCTTTAAGGGCACTTTTCACAATTTCTTATTGAAGAATATGTTTTCTTACATGAGAAATCTCATGAACAGGATAAAGTATTTTATCAACAAATTACAATTAGACAGCATTCATCTCTCAAAGCTTGAAAATGCTGCAAAGACAAGCACAATTTACAGGTTGAGAATTCAAGGCATACCAAGTAGAAATTGGAAGTAATTAACTAAAATCCAATTAAGAAAGTTCAAGTTTCATAGATTTAGAAAACTCAGAAATCAGTGAGAGAGAACAGAAACCAAATGGTACTACTAATTCTTATAGATCCTTTTACTAGACAAATTTCTTTTATACTCAGGTGATGAAACGACATATAAACAGCATTGCAATGGGTTTATAATTCTAATATAACAAGTAGAAAATTATCCTCACACTACATAAACATCTACAAATTATCTCTATCTAAAACTTAACTGCTCTAAATTCTTTGCTTGAGTAAATAAAATCAAGTATCCTGTGAAATTTCTAAGAATTTCTCAGCCAAAACTTCACAAATTTTTGGTTCCTATTTTACTAATGCTTTAAATCCAGCTATTCATAATATGCTGAGATTCCTGATATTCAGATACAAGTACACAGAGAGATACTTAGGATGGGCAGTTTACATGGACAGTTCAGGCAAATGTCTCAAAAACTATTTAATTTCCAGATTAAAACCTCATTACTGATTCTGTTTCATAAAAGCAGGTGTAATCACTGGTAGTGATCACTTATTTTTCAGACTGCAATGTGAATTCTTGGAGAACCTTGCAAGCTTCTATTCACAGAGAATTCACATCTAATATCAATAACCAGTCACATTTTTCCTTGTGTAGCCATCACAAAATTCTGAATAAAATCATGTGTTGTTTTCATAGATAATTATGTACAGTTTGGGTCAGATCTGTTTAACACAGAAAAACTGGCAGACCTCTCACTGTTATTGTTCGAGTCTGTTATTACTGGCACAAAATTTAAGTATGTTCATACTTTTCTAACTTCTAATTTCAGTGTTCTGCTACTAATTACTAATGTCAAAACCAGAACAAAAGCTCACTGCTTGGCTCATTGACTTCTGCACACAGATGTCAAACACACAGAGTTCATTAATGATTTCAAGGTGACGAAAACCAAAGAGATGGCCAAAATTGTGCTGTTGATTATTGATTCTTTTCAGATTAGCATGTTCATGACTGGAGAAAGTACAGTTAAAATCAAAATCTTAATTTGGCTTGCATTCCAATTCATTTTACACTTACCTACAGTACAAAGGAAAAATCCAGGAGAGTCTAGAATAGTCAGGGATGTAAAAAGCCATGAATATAAACCTGTTTTGATGAATAGCATGTCATCAAGTGGTTACCATAAAATAAAGTCTAATACTCAAGATAGATAGAAATAATGTGTTCTATGTATGTAATCTTCTGAAACAGAAAATATAGACATCTATCTACTTCTGTTCAAAATGTCTAATTTGGCCAATTTTTAAAAATTGCAAAGGAGCGACAGTGAGTAGTTATCTCTGTGAGAGATGTAAAACTAGTATGGGAGATAATTTTAAATATGCATAAGTATTTACTGAACATTCCAGACTGGGAAACTACAATGATGATCTCTCTTTTCAGTCAGCACAAAAGTTTGTTACATTAGAAAACGGTATTTTAATAAAACATCAAACCTGCAGATTTAAGTCTATTCTAGTGCTTAGTCACTCTACTGCAATATAATTCTTTCAAGCCAATAAAATAGTAATTATTATGTTCCAACTTCTACATACTCATTAACATATGTCTAGAAATTGGGGTAAATGTATCATTGTTTTATGAAGTTCTGAATTGCACTGTTTTTGCTGAAGCTGAGATTATCTGTTAGTGTGATAGAAATGTGAAAATCTTAACATTAACTCAACCCATAAGAGGAGAAACCATCACAAGCTTTTACCCCTACTTCTGCAGGACTTCTTTCAGTCTCTCCTAGCCATTTTCGTAAGCTTACATTCACATGTGCTGCTGTGTTCTCTCCTCATATGATAACGCAGAAGTTTTACACAAACAGCACAGGAAAGCAGATACGCACTGATGTCAAACTCACAATTAAAATGGGGTGGGATAGTTTTCATATCCAGAACCCTTCAGTTCCACCAATCTGTGGCAGTACATGAAAGGAAAGCAGGTAAATCACTTACAGATGTAGGAAGCTGTTCCCTTTACAGTACCTCCTAAAATTATTCTATTCAGTACTGAACACTCTAATCCTCAAAAGCACAAAAGCATTAAAAAGTACCAAGAATTAATTTTACCTCTATTACTCTGTAAGAAATGTGGGACCTCAGAAGGCAGCTACCTAAACTAAACCTCCTGTATTCTTGCATACTGTGAAGGCCATTTTCTGAAATTCTCCATATTGCTCTCCTGATTCACATTCCCTGACCTATTTTTTGCTTGACTAGAGTAAAGCTACTGCAGCTGCATTCCCACCAGCCACACAAAGTCCACTGACAGCAGCCATTTTCTGATCTTGCTTTGTTTTTACCCCATATTATTTGTCAATATTCCCACCATTAAGAGATTTATTCACAGGTATCACTACAAGAACTTGGGAGTTACAAGCACTATAACACCTGCAATCCCATTTTATCTGTGATAAATCCAAAGTCAGTTGGTAACTTCTGTGTTTCAGCTAGGCCGGCTGGTTACCTATAAATCACAACCATGTCCAGGACCAGGTAGGCTCAACCCCATTCCACATGTACTCCACAAATTGCTGTTAGGACAACTTATCTCTCTGGCAAGCTTTCAAAAACTACTGCATAACTCCTATAGAGTTACTCTGACTTTTCAGGAAGGGTCAGTGGCACAGGTGGTCTATTCACGTGCACTAATCCCAACATGTCCCACAGGCACTGTCCTTCCTCACTTTGCAGAGACTGCCTGCTCACTGCACGTGCAGTAGGCCTGGCATTTCTTGGAAGCGTGAGACTCATTGAGCATGTGCTGCAGAGAATGTGAAGACATTTTTATGTTCAGGAAATCCTTAGGCAAAAATACAATGGGCATAGTTACACACCACATCAGCCTTTCAACAAGGCATTCAGAATTCAGCTTGCTTGCTGATGGATTATTTGTCCTCACGATGAGAATTACGTAGAATAAACAGGACTAGTTACAATAACTGAGTGGTTACCCACATGATAATGATACCTTTGTTCTATTGAAAAGCACCTCCTTGGGAGATCTCTTCCATGTGAAATAATCCAGTGCTACCATTTCTGTTGATTGTACCAATCTGAAAAGCAATTTAAAATATTTCTAGACATCCTTGGTAATTCTTAGCATATTAAAAAGTATTTTCAGATAAGAAAAATTCTAAAACATTTAAGCAAATATTACTACATGTTTTAATCTGTGTGGAAGTTTAATATTATTAACTGCTGTAATGTCAGCATTCCCTTCTACAGAAGCTATCCTGTAAATCAAAATAAATATTTTAAAATTTCAGCCTTTTATAAAAAAAACCAAAAAAACCCAAACAAACAAAAACACAGGGTTTTTTTTTCCTCCCATGAACAGAAAGAGATTCAACATAGATACTTACAACTTAACTTCTGAACATTCCAATAACTGTGACTGCAATTATTCTCTCTGTCAATGTCTCTGGCTGGGTAGTAGGAAGAGAGGTATTCTTTCCCACCCCACAATGTATACAGACAAAAAACTCCTCCCGTAATCTCTTTCGAGTACTGAAGTTAATTTGGGGAATTCAGTACATCTAGAGTGTGGCCACATGGGAGCCAATGACACCTCAACCATAAATAAATAAAATAAAATAAAAAAAATAAATAAATAAATAAATAAATAAATAAATAAATATATCTATATATATGCCTCCTCCCACAGCTTCCTTTTCCAGGCTATCCTTTACCCATTCTTCTCAGATGGGCTGGGGCTAGAACATCAGGATGAATATGATTCCAGGAAAATAACCATAGATACTGCCTTGAAGACTGAGCCTTAGATCTTAGAAAGTGATGGAATTAGGAAATCTACCCATATTGTAAAAACACCAGGTAAAACCTAAACCTTTGTCTAACATTCATAAAATTATTACCTGTACACCCAATTGCATTCAGCTCCATAGCAACATCCTGCTTCTTTTTTAAGCACAATAATGGTCTTTAGTAAAATTCAAAGATGTGGGAAAAAGAAAAAAAGAGAGAACATTCCCATATTTGCCAAGTATTCTCCTACAATAAGCAAACAGTAAAAGTAACACGTTGCTTAGCAACATTTAGCATTTGGCTTAAACCTGCTTATCGCAGTTAAGATTTATCTTAATTGTTTCATAAGCCAAAATATACACTGACCCCCCAGTCAGCACTCTTTTCACAGTTTGTTAGCAGAAGTGCATTGGTCACTTCTACATTGTATTACATCCTTAGCATGGCAGTTTTAACTTCTCTTTTCTGCTTCTCTGGTCATTTCTACAAAACAAGTTTTGATTAAAAGCAAGTAGACACACAAACAAGGACATCAGACGTATGCACAGAAAGGTGTGAATTGGAAAAGTGCTTTAACTCAAGAGATCAGTTAACATTGTTTAGACACTTAAATACCAAAATGAAAAAGAGAGCAAGCTGTTCAGAAATAAATTCTGATAAAATTTACTAGTGATGACGATGATAAGAAAACATTATGGTTTAGGTAATGTTTTCTACTGTCTCCTCAGGTGCTTTAAAGAGGAAAGAAAAGGGAGTGGATTCTGTTAAGGTCCTAAGAACTCTTGTAAATACATTATTGAATGCTGACTCTTCTGAAAGAAAACCAAGATGCCTCTTCAATTCACAGTAGTGGAAATAAATGACTGAAGTAAATTACTATGCTAAATACTATGCCTCTCGGCATAACCATTACATCCCTCATTACTTCAGTGATGGGTGTATGGCTGGGCAAGAGGGCAGGGGTAGAAAGAAAACTGTGTCACATTATTTTTTAACCTGGGTAGTCCCTGGGTAGTAGCAGACAAGGCAGTAAAATATCACAGAACCTACCCAAAGACAACCCTCATACTGAGAAATACTGCATGAACACAAAGGAAGCACAGTCTCTGGTCTCAGCTAGGAAGAGAGAATACCTCAGTCAAGGAGCAATGTCAAAACAGACATTATAAGTCTTCAGGAACATAGTCAGCACTACTGTGGTGAATACTGTTTGCTCTCTTGCGCTAGTTGCCTAGATCTGACTTGTTTTGATTTTTTTTAAAATTTTTAATTTGTTGGGGTTTTTGCCATTAAACAGTGGCCAACAGGGCCAAAAAATGGTACAGCAATGGAAAGAAAAATGATGCCACATAAGAAAGAAGCAAGGATGGCATAAAAGTAAGTGGGAAATAAGATCAATTAAAATAAAAAAGTGAAAGGGAAAAATGAGCACTGGAAGTCTGAGATAATAATGCCATTCCAGACAACCAGTGACAGAGTTAAAAAAGCATCTCCATTTCACTGCAAAAACACAAAGGGATGTCATGGGCAGGGAAACCTGCAGTCCCCTATCTGCACGGCTGAAAGCAGGCACCTCCAGATAAAAACTGTTTCAAGCTTTCTCTGGATATGGAGACATGTCTTCTTCTTCATACTCTATTGCTCAGAAAGACAAACATACCCTAATAAGTGCTCTAGAGAAATGTTCACATGAAATTATTATTCTTCATCCAGTCAAACATGTTTAACTTGGGATTTACAGGGGTTTAATTTGCTTGTTTCCACCACAAAGTGTAACACTGAAACACTTTATTTTTCCAGAACTGTAAGGATTAGGATGATACATCATGACGTAAACAGTCATTGAACACAAATGGGTTGCAATAGTACATCACAGTACCAGTAGTAACACTTTACTAGAACTAAGGACCAGAAGAAAAGCTGAAAGAAATACTTCCACTAAATAGTGTAAATATTGTTATCTATGAACTATCCAAGCATCACAATAATTCTTAGGGAGGATCATGTCCCTCAATACTGCATTTTTCAAAATTCTCTTTAACAAAACTAGATATGTGTATATTAACAGGTTTTTATGAACAGTTTCTGTTCATAAAATGCTTCTGAACATTCTCTCTGTCTTTGTCTCCTTTGTGTCTACTTTCTGAGGACTGTTTTCTGCCATGAAGGTCTGCAGAAACAACAAACTGAATATTAAGTGGCAGCTTTCTAGGAACTACTTCCAAGAATGTAGGAATCTACATTTTCCATGTAGGAAACAAGAACCATTGCAGAAAAAATATGACATCACAAGGAAATGTCATTGTATGCAGATTATTAAGTTTCTAAAGTATAGCATCTCTGTGCATACCATGAAGTGCCTTTTCCATACAAGTCTGTTTAAGTTTCCCTATTTACACAGTCTAGATATATCACAAAGAAGATTCCTATGATATCAGCCAAATAAATACTGAAGAAATAAAAAAAACCCCAAACCTCTATGTAAAAAGCCTTTTATCACGAAGTGTCACAGAATAAAGGAATTGTTAGGACCCCTGGAGATCACCTAGTCTCACCCCCTTGCCAAGAAAGGGTCACCGACAGAAGATGACATAGGACCGTGTCCAGGTGGATTTTGAGTGTCTCCAGAGAGGGAGACTCCACAAACTCCCCAGGCAGCTGTTCCAGTGGTCTGCCACCTTCCGTGTAAAGAAATTCTTCCTCGCGCTGCGTAGTTTATGGCCATAACTCCTCATCCTGCTATTGTGCACCACTGAAGAGAACCTGACACCATCCTCTTGACACCCACTTTTGAGATATTTCTGTGTATTGATGAGAATACACAGAAATATCTCAAAAGATATTTCTGTGTATTCTCAGTCCCCCTCTCAGTCCCCCCTCTCAGTCTTCTCTTCTCCAGACCAAACAGACCCAGCTCCCAGAGTCTCTCCTCATAAGAGAGAAGCTCCAGACCCCTGCTCATCCTTGTGGCTCTCCACTGGACCCTCTCCAGTAGCTCCTTGTCTCTCTTGTGCTGAGGAGCCCAGAACTGGACACAGCACTCCAGGTGTGGCCTCACAGGGCTGAGTAGAGGGGGAGGATCACCTCCCTCGACCTGCTGGCCACGCTCTTCCCAGTGCACCCCAGGATGACATTGGCCCTCCTGGCCACGGGGGCACTGATGGCTCATGGACAACTTGTGATCCACCAGGAGTCCCAGGTCCTTTTCCACAGAGCTGCTCTACAGGAGGTCAGCCCCAGCCTGTGCTGACACTTGGGGCTGTTCCTCCCCAGGTGCAGGACCTGGCTCTTGTCCTTGTTGAACCTCATCAGGTTTCTCTCTGCCCAACCCTCCAGCTGCTCAAGGTCCCATTGAATGGCAGCAGAGCCTTAAGATGGATCAGCCACTGCCTCCAGTTTAGTGCCATCACAATACTTTTCACAACTGCCCTATATATTCATAACATTGAAACGTTGATACATCTTGCCAAGACTTGTAATTTCTTCTAATGCACACAGAGGATTAGTGTAAAATTTTAGAGGACTCTGACCTGTCCAAAGTACTACTAGAGATTTCTATATTTTACTGGTTTGCAAGCTGAGTAGTTCAGGCCCAGAGAGCAACCATAAGCAAGATTGTTATGAATAAAGAATGAAGACCCTTATATATACAGAGAACAGACAACATCTTGGCTAACTGAAAGATCCCCTGGCAAAATTAAGTTCTGATTTCAAACAGTAGTCTTGAGGACTAAATAGACTATTTATTGAGAGACTTGAACCTAGTTTCCAGGTCTCAGCTTTCTTGCTCAGGTAAAGGTCCCATTGTTTCAATTGGGATCTGCAACATGAGGTCTGCCATTGAACTTCACGACCTGCCCAATTTATTTGGATCTGAAAACTATCCTCACCTTTCATATACCCTGTGCAGTTGTATTGTAAACCAGATTGGAATACAAAATGTGTAATGACATAAAGACTGGAAGGCTGTCTTTAATCCAAAACAGAAATTATATGCATGGATTAGTTGTAAAAAGGGAGTTTACTTTCCAACCACTTTTAAAGGGGTAAATAGGATATTAATGGGGCATCTCCTTTGAATTATGTGAAGAATATGGATTCACAGTGTATAAGTCCTTGGCAAAGACCCTATAGATTTGGCCATTGCTCAAATGTTTAGGCTTTCCATGCAAAATACTGTTATAAATTCTGTAAAGAGTGTTTTTGGAGCTTTGCCTTCTAGACTGTGTAACCAAGGCTTTTTTTATGCGTGAACTGCTGAACTACTTGCCTGCCTGTCTGCTTCACAATAAAAAAAAATTTAAATCTACCTGTGAGTTCTTAACTGTACGCTAGTCTCTGAACTGTTCCTAACCCATAAAAGTTTTCAAATAGTAGTCCAATTTCAAAAATTCTCAAAGACATCTTAAACTAATAGATGAAAAATTATTGATTTTTCTTTTTATTTAAAAATTAAGTTTAAATTCTGAGTTTAAAGTTGGGTTTAAAATCATATGGTCTAAGCAAATCAATTCTATAGAGAAACATTTGTGCATAAGTTTTGAAACCTACTAACTTCACTGAAGTTTTCTTTTGTTGTCATTTTGATATAATCAAGATTTGACACCAGATCTTTGACAGCAAAGTTAGAGATCAAGAGAAGTTGAAAAATAAAGAGGTTTGAAAAGACAGTGTTTCTCATTAATTCCAGCAGGACAGAAAGCTTGTTAACAACAACGAATTAACAGGAACAAGTGTAGCCAATTTGGTTTTGTCCTTCACATACAGTTTTTCTACTTCCTTTCACTGACATTTTCCATACATGAAAATAAATACATGGTATGTAGTATGCTCCTATTGTCAGAGGTTTGCTGTTAAGCAATTTCTCCCATGCACTGCATGAATACTCATTGCTCAAAATTGTTATGCCGACTAACAGTCACTACAAAACGAAGTCCTGATTTTATATATTTCTGCAGAACTTCCTGCTACCTTACTACACAAATCTGGACAAAGCAGAAACCTGTAGAAAATGCACTCATGTAGAAGTGTTTATTAGCCATATTAAAAAAAAAAAAAATCACAGAAACTCACTATTTTTCATTGTTTTTTTCTCCTTTTATTAATTCTTTTTTTCACTTGTCTAATGATTTTCGTAAATATTAATTACTCGACTCCATACATTTCAACATAAGTCTTGAGGACTTTTGGCAAATTTTGTCAAATGTAATGAAAAATATCATCTATTTCATAATTATATCGAAGTTGAAACCTTTCCTTATATCCTCTCTCATTTCCCAATGCCAGATTTTATAAGATGTTATACACAGTTTTGTGATATTATTGCATTACCATCCTGTTTAATATAGTATTCAAAAAGGAAGGGAGAAAAAAATTTCACAAAACAAGGGAAAGCCTTTTGAAACTTCTAAGTTTCTAGCCTTTAATTAAAATTGAATCACTTGGTCTATGAGCTTAGTGGTATTTTCAGTTCTCTGGGAGATTATAACTGGTAGCTCATTAGACTGTTTTTCACGTTAATTTACTGAAAAGGGTGATATATTTATAATACAGCTTGTAATGCTATAAAACGGCTCATCAATCTGTTTTATTCATGTAAAGTCCACATAAGGCCACTGGTCTGTTACTGGCAATAAACCTTTGGTGCATTTTCAAAAGACCTGCATATTACACAGTGATTTATAGATCCTGTCCTGACACCATACTAACAAGGAAAGGCATAACCCAGTCGACAGTACTGAAAAGCCGAAGTACATAATGTGACTGTGACATACACAAAGAGAAGAATACCTCGTTCTTGAGTAAAACATGGGTTTCAGAAGACCTGGCAACATCCAGTGCACTACCATGTTTAGATCTGCATCACTGCTCTTCCAGAAAAATTAAATATAGTACTGCTCCTTTTATGTCTATATTGTAATACTTGAGTTATACGCTGTTCTTATAGCAGACCCACCCTGTGAATCCATATCACCATACAGAATTTTTTTATCTGGGAATCATTTACATCTCTGAATACTACCCCTCACTCAATATTTTGTCATAGAATAATAAAAAACCCCATGTGTTTTTAAATACTTTTTTCTTCAACCTGGAAAAGGGTTGAAAATAGCAAAATTATATTATTTTATAGCCCCCAAAAAATTACAAATAATTTTATCTCTTTTTTTTTTTGTTACAGAGAAAACAGATTTTTTAAAATTTTAATTTTCAATATGGAAAAATAAATTTAATTACAGTAGTATTAGAGAGTGCATAGGAATAGAAAAGGTATCTCTCCAATTTATTTATGGTCTTTATAACAAATAGAAGCAGTTTGAAGAAGAGAAAGCATAGGTTCCACTTCAATATTAATAATTTTTCTGGTGACAGGAAGCAATCTCATATAGAAGAATTCTCAAAAACTTCTATAAGATTGGATGGTTTTCAGAATGCTACATCAAGCTTTGAAATTACACAGTCTGCAAGACAGCTAATTTAGAAACTTTGTTTGCACCCTTCTCTCAAAAACCTAGGCAATTAGATAAATTTCAATCAATTTCAAAGTGTTTGCAATGCCTTTCTTCACAGTTACTGAGTGAAAAAAAAGGAAAAATAACTAGAAATGGAAAGAATAAACATGCAAAAAGCACTAAAAAAACCACACATCAAATAATACCAAAAGAAGAAACTTATTTTCTGCAAATGTATTTTCATTACTACAATAGCTAGCATTTGACACACCGTTGAAATAACTCCAGTGATGATGAGGCCCTATATTTCTTGAAAGCAAGGGGGTTTTTTCCATGTAAGTAGCATGTTTTTTGAATGAAAAGCCATACTAACATGGTAGTATACTTTAAAAATGTCAGATAGCATTTCCCAAAATCTGTGGGGTTTCAGTGAGGTATTCAACATTATAATAAAACTCACAAGTTTCAAAAGTTATTTTGTTTAGCAGGACTTAGTAAAAGTTGTAATATGCTGTGATCCTTAAGGGACTTCTATTACCAATCTGCTCCATGTTTTTCCGACATGACAAAACTACTTGGTGATATTAATACTTCCATATCACATAATATGGTTAAGTGACAGACTTCAGCAAAAACATAGATTTAGATAATTTATAGTTTATAATACAAAGCTGAATTAATCTCTGGATCAACACTCTTCCTTGGAAAGCTGCAAAAATACGGAATGTACTTTCAAATTAAAAAAATAACTAAATAACAGCCATAATGAAAATAAGCAACTCTTATATAGTAAAGCAAATCTCCAATCATCTATCACTACAAGCTCTGTACACTCCTTTCTTCATTTGTCCTTTTGGATTTTCTTCATCTGTTAACTACATCAACTTTCTGGTTTAAGTACAACATGAGTAACGTATTTAAGTAAATTTAAATAAAATGCTGTTACACAGTACTTTTCTCTCCATTCTATAAATCACATTTAATATAGATAGCAAATACTGCTCAAGTTATTAAACAGTCCAAGGACCAGTCGTATTGTGTTTTGAGGCAGGATTTTAAATAAAAATAGAATTAACTAAGGTATCTACGGTGAGTTTTATACTCTATATGCTCCCATAGCAAAAAATCATTCACCAAAGGATGATGAAACCTGGTGATCTGTAACATCAGAACGGGGAGCTGTATTAAAACTCAGATGAAGAAGGTAACTACTTGTAGATTAAGGCTTTACAGAGCTTCTCTACTTTCACAGATACCAAGCCACATATACTTGTTGGAGTCAAATTTGTTACTCAATTTGTTACTTGTTAACTTTTTGCATAGGGATAGTATTCCCTAATATTGATTTTGTTCATCATGGAATGAATGAGGGTATTAGGGCTGGGGAGGGGAACAAAAATATGTTTAAAAGGAGGGAAATGATATCAATAAAAGAGTGAGGCCTTGAGAAAGACACTACATAACTCTACTGCACTCAAATACATTGTAAGAAAATGCAAAAAATGTTGAAAGTCAACTCAAATATTTCCCAGAAGTACAATGATGTTTTTATATGTACAATATGTCTGGGTCATTTTACTATACTAACACAAACAATTACAATTCTATTAAAACATTTCTGCCTGTGATTAGTGCAAATGGGCTTGTTTCTCACTCTTCACAACAGGCCCATAAAAAACAATGCCAGTGCTTTTTCTTTGTGAGAAGTGGAAGTTATTTTTGTTGTGGTTGTTGTTATTGTTATTATTACTGTTGTTATTCTTTTCTGTAGACAGTTCTTGAATTCCTGAATGATTAAATAGAATTAATGCTTCTTGAATGTTGAAAAAGTGGAAAAAAATCAAATTCTCTGTCTCAGGCAATGTGGTGCAGAACTGCTACCGTGGACCTCTGGAGGGTGAGGCGGGAGCTGTTTCGGCAGGCTTGGGTTTCTTTCTGTTTATGTGAAACGGACATTGGCATATCTTGCCTGGACTTTTCCTGTGGGGTTCATATGGTAGGCAGGGTGGGGAATAGTTGTCTGAGCCATACCAAGGTCAGCCTGCTAGAGCTGACAGTTTCTGTCTCTGTACAAAGAAAAGAATCAATACTTTTGGACTACGGCTGTGCCCTCAGTGTAAAACAACAAACATGCAGCGTCTGACATGTTTCTAGGTGATTTGTGGCAGAACCTCTTGTCTGATCTGTATCCAGGAGCTGCTGTGTTACTGCTCTGCGCTTTTCTTCTCTCTCTCGCCCCCCCCAGCTCTGTGATGTCTAATACTTTACTCAGGTACAGAGGCGTGTGTTCTACCCTACAGCTACTTGTCACTCAATAAATCACACCTACAAGCACAGTCTGCACATAGTGATCTGGGCTTTAACAAAGGATCAGAGGGACAAAGTGCAGGCAAGATACTGTAATTATAACAAAAATAAAACATTCAGGGGGTTGTAGCAAAGGCATGGGCTCCCAGGCACTAATAAAATGTTATTAGAATTGCAGTTTTGTTTCAGTCCTTCAGGTTTCATTTTTAACAAATTTTCCATCTTAGATTCTCTTGTTCATCATCCTTCCAAGCTAAAATACAAAGTTTGGGGAGATGACCTATTTTTGAGTATATGTATCTCTATATCCATATCTATATCTATCTATATAAAAATGTATATATATCTATCTATATATTTTTTTAAGTATATATATATACTTTTTTTTCCCTTTTTCTTGGATAACCCTGTGTTTTACACTGTGGGCCACTGTCACCTAGAGCCAATGCCAGTATTAATTCCTCAATTTCTGTATGTCAATTATTGGGCCAGTTCTGTTAAAACAGAACTATAAATATGACCCAAAAGCAAAACCAGCACTAACAAAACAGTTATCTGAACATAATGTGAACTCAATTAATTGGACAGTCTTGAGCCAATCAAGGTTTATGCAGTATGCATTTGTTTTGTCTGACAGCATAATCTGTGTAGAAACATTTCCTCAGTAAAATTTAACATATATCACACGGGTATGTTTGCCTTGGAAGGAGTTTTACACCAGGCTTGTTCTTCCAGGTACATTTCTTTTCAGCAGTAAACCTGTTAGCCAACTCAGATACAAATGCAATGGACAATTATTACCCATTCTGAGTACACTAAATGCACCCATTCATGTTAATTTAGCCATTTGAGTCAAACCAAACACCTTGTAATGCAGGGCGAGTAACTCTCCACCACGGAGATGTCATGAAAACAACATGGTTTAGAGGAGCTCTACATTTCCTTCCTATCGAGTCAGTAACCAACAGGCCGTGTTTCCTCACCCCCATAACGCAAAAGCAGCGGATCAATATTTGTGGTTTAACAACAGTTAGCCGCCAATCATCATGTGACGGATTGAAATGTATCTGCATGAAAACTGCATTTTAGACTGGCTGGGTCACAAGATCAAAGCCTCTGTGCTGGATTTAGTGCTGGGGTATGAGATCTGATTGGGAAGAAGCACAGGATAAGGGGGAAGGAAAGACAATGAAGGATTAGGCAAACTGTGGAGCAAATGCTTTTAATTCATACTGCTTTTGGAGAAGTGAGATCACCACATCTGCTCTATGCATTGTTCACCTTGGCACTTTCCCACCATTTTGAACAGTGGCAATCTTCCACATACATCCTTTTGCTGTTCCTCATTAAATCAGCATCTCACTATTCACGGAAAGAACAAGCAGCTTTGCTTGCATATTTTAATGAACAAAGACTTATTTAAGCACAGTCATTACAAATGAAAGTCATGTTGATGAGCTTGCAAAGGGTCAGCACTTTCTGACTGGGAACAACTGACCTTCTGCCCATACCATACTTGCTGATTTCTCCCACTGAGGAAAGCAAAGGACTATCACTCTTGCTTGCCCACACACAACAGAAATTATGTCACTGTCCCAGAACACCAATATTTTCATGAAGCACCTACTATTACTGACCTGAAGACCACCCCTGAATAAACAGAGGGAAAAAAAAAACAACCAACAAAAAAAACCCAATCCACTCCCCAGAAAACAATGTTAGAAAGTTAACAACAGTCCTAAATCTGCTGAACATTTACTGCTGGCCTGAATAACTCCAGATGGTCCAAGGAGAATATCACTTTTTGATCCTTTAACTTAATACTCAAAACCACAATTAGAGCCCTGAATGTCAAACTCCTAATGATTCCCTTACTCTTCAGAATTCTGGCTAACTAGCTACACACTGTGACCCTTTCAACAACAGATCCAATTCTTTCCTCAAGCTTTGTGAATCTGTACACAATTGGAGCTGTCTACTGGGAAACAACTGCATTTGCCATATGGTTGTCCTCCAAATAAACAAATAAAAATGATCCAAAACAAGAATTCTCACATTCTTTTTCTTTAGTTATCATAAAGTCCCATAGAAGTCATAAGTATGATACTTCACAAAGAATATACCAAAATAGCTCACATACTGTTTTTCATTGGAGTAGATTGAACTCACTGGTTGCCAATTAAAGTTCAGTAACAGACTTTTCTCTCTTGGTCTTCCTAGCTATCAGTGTATTGCTTTTGATTTTCAGAAAGCAAACACCACATCAAAAATGAAGAAGGTTTTTCATGGCTTGTCCAAACCATTCATGGTCTTCCTAGGAAATAAGCCAATTTACAGATTGAAATGAATAATTATTCTCCCACATTTGAAGTCATTCATAACAATGCACCACAACCAAAATTCAGCTAAAGGGGAATGTGAGGGTGTAGAGATGGGCAGCAGAAATGTATACCACACAATATGCAATAAAACTATGACACCACTTTGTACAGTGTCTCTGAATTTCCAGAGGCTTTATACTGGCTTTTCAAAATGTGCCATACAACATGTATGCTGCAAACTCAACTCACATTTCATACAACAGCAGACTTTCATGATTTGCAGAAAACACATGCACAAGCCCATCTCCAACTATTTGTAACTCACATGCTTTAAATCCAAGTAGGCTTTAATCTGTAACCTTTTTTCATGCATGTTGTTTTCCCACAGCGTATTGTTCTTCTACAATTAGCACCAGGATTGTCTGGTAGATAGTAACCCAAACCATAACATCACAGATAACTGTAAATTTGGAAAAAAAAGAAAAAAAANATCGAAACTTATTTTCACATTTTATATTGAAATTGAAGAATAAATCTGGAATACACAATTTTAATACAGGTTATTCTGATGTCATATATTTGGCAAATCTGCTATGGTGTTCTTCTTGCTGTACTTTGTTTTTACATATCCAGGCCTCAATACTGTGAAGTTTTAAAAACATATTTAACTTTATACACTTAGATAACAGTACAGATCTCAAGGCTCTATGCATTCTTATTATGAATACTTGTCTATGTTAAGGACCTTGGTCTTCTGTATGAGTAATGCTTCATAGAAACACAAATATATGTGTGTATTTTTAATACGTGGAAACCTTAATTTCTAAAGATTTATTTGTATCACTTGGTAACCTCATAATGACTGTGGATCTCACTTCACTTTTTTTCCTACTTCAGGGATATATTATTCCACTTTTTAGAATTAGGAGATTCACATTTCTTTTACATATTCATTTTGTTTTTATTGGATTCTATTTTATTTCATTTCATTTTAAGTTATATATTATCTCACTATAGTGTTCTTGGACACTTGCATCAGAAGATGTTCTTTCGCTCTTGGGCTCTGATTTCTACATGTTACGCTAATTTTTATCTCATCTTCAATTCCTTGCTTTCTTTCCTTCTAGTAATTATGGCATCCTCTTGATCTTACTTATGTCGCTTACGGAACTTCCCTCTTTTTCTCTCTTCCCACCCTCCTTCTCTTAATCTGTGTGCATGTGTGTGTATACCATATCATAGGAACATTCTTCATATTATCTGCAAGTCAAAAATATTAAGAAGAAATAATTACTATGCAACAGATCTCAAAACATAAGAAAATAATTACACACATTGTAAGATTAATAAATTATTTGCATTTTGATGTGCTATATTGGTAATCTGTGTAAAAAGATATGTTGCCATAGTAGATATCAAATTTTTATTTCTTCCAAATGTCATTGGCCACCTTTCATCCTGAACAAGATTTCTTATCTAACCCAAGCAGACTCCTCCAAACTATTCTCAGCAATGACTCTTCCCCTAGTCCTGCTTTTTCTTTCCTATTTAAATCAAAAGCTCTTAATTCACTAAACCTGACATAATGCATTTTTATAATATTCCACTGGTTAAATTTGTACAGATGTTATGTATTGTTGAAATATAAATTATAGGCACATTTTAGATCTACAGTTACAGTGTAAATCATAAGTAGAACCCAAGTTTACCAGGCTCACAGAAACACTAAGTCAGTCAGATCATGCACCAAGATTTCAGACTACGCACTGAAACATCCTCAAAAAGTCTTTAAACCAATGGAACGAGGACTTGAGCTTTGTAAATCTGTCACAACCAGGTGAGAACAAAATTGATATTAAAAAATATAGAAGTATCATCTACATCAAGCATCAAGCAACAAATCTTCATAAAACTATTCTATCTGGGCTAGACAGTTTGCTTATATTTGCCTAATGTGGTAATGATTTTCAGTCTAAGAGGTGCAAAAAGCATTATTGCTCCTTTAAGAAACATAACCTTTAGCAAGTAAGCACTAGGAAAGTTAAGGAGTGAAGACATTCCTAGCAGCTGTTAGCCAAAGGACATATAACTGACTTGCCATACCACATCATTTTAGCCCAATTATGAGTTTTTAGGAAATAACCAGTGAGCAAAAGTATCACATGCTATTAAATTTTGCTATTGTTGTTACTAGAAAGTTAGGTTATGGTACAATTATTACAGCTATCTTTCTGTGCACTGCCCTGAGCCAAGTCTATGTCCTGCTGTGGAATGAACTACAGAGCGTTATCAAAAAGGGTTCAACTCTTTCTCTTGATTAGGGTCTTTTCACAGATAGTTTCAAAAAGGAACAGACTATAAAAACTGCACTTTCTATGCTTACAACTAAAATGCAAAAGTATTTGACAGTAAGTCAGTCACTGGCTACAAAAAGATAACCTAAAATGCATCTGCAAGAAGCACTGTAATAGTTATATACACACATACATGCAAACTTTTTTTTTTTTTAAACCATCTTATGACTGGCTTACCACTGAAAGACATAAAACTTAGGTTTGTGTTTACACTGTAGCTCTGATTGGAACTTGGATAAAGCTACTGTTGTTAGCTGGAATAAAATGTACACTGTAATATTGTTGACATTACTCATGTTGGACAGACTGTAATGTAAATATACATTTTGCAACAGCTAGAAATATGGTTTTGATAGATTCTCAGATTTTTTAAAATTACTTTAAATCAGAGCAGGTCTCTGCCAAAATGATTTGATATTTCACAACCATATGAATGAAAAATATATGACAATGGATCAAATCTGGATCTGAAAACCTTGACCTAGTGGCTTATGGTATTGTAATATCTCTCCAACCTCTCCCAAAATTTTCATAGAAAGGAAAATATCTCAGGCTATGCTGAGGGGAATAGAATTAGTCACAGTATCAACACATTCAGATTTTAAAAGACTTTCAGATTTATCAGATCTTCATAAACCACATTCCACATTTTTAGGTCATATAGTAATTGTGAGGTATATAAAATACCTCACAATATATTCATATATTGACTGGGTTGATTGAATATGGTGAGTCATTACTAGATAAAGGATGGCAGAGAACAAGATACAAACCAAACATTAAGCTACAGATTTCACGTTTTTAAACCCGAGAGTCAACAATTTTCAAAGTAAACTTCCATCTCATCTCCCCACATTACACTTGAGGCTAGGAAATGTCGTATTCCTCCCAAGTGCACGGCAGATTCTATTTTGCCTGCAGAAGCTGTTCTGGTTTTGCCTACAAAGTTGCATCACAAGCGTCTGATGCCATTTTGTTATGTCTTCTTACCAGTATTTGGTTCTGCTGGCAGATTCTGTTATCAGATAAGAAATAGCTCTCATAGATCTTCTAAATGCTTACTAAATTTCAGTATGAATAGAACAAACTGAACCACCTTCTATTACTACTGGCGACCAGAAAACCTCTAAAAACATCCAAAACCTGAACTCTATTGCCTGCTTTCTAGTTTCCTTCCTAAACATCTTCCTGGTTGGCTATCATTTACATGACAAAAGAAATTTCAAAATAATGTGCACAGCGAAATGAAAATGAAAACTGAATCAAGTATGTTCAATTTTAGCTCATGTTGCTCCGCTTCTTTTGAAGTCCTCTCCTTATTTCTGGATCAGTGAGCATACACAGTTCCTGAGAAATCATCACAAATTGTTGGGATGAAGATTTACAGTACTTGCAGCATCCCACCCTAGGATCAACTCATTGTAAAAATAAGGTTTGTTCTATGTTTGTACAATACGCAGACTCCCAGCCCATAGCTGGAACTTCTATGCACTGTTGTAATACAAATAATGAACACAGTCATAACAATAAAGAAAAATAACATTTTTAAAAAGCAGTTAAACTTATTTCTATACTAGTGCTCTCAGTTATTCAAGCTGGTGACAGCATCCAGCACTGACATTTGTTTCCAGTTTTGCAGACTCTGGGCTACTTCTCATTACTCCTAGTTCAGTAGAGAAAAGAGCAGAAAGAGCACTATGTGGTTTCTGTAGCTACACAAGTGAATACAGCATTAAAGAATTTAGTTTCACCCTGAGGCCTTCTGGCTTAATCTTTGATCTTGTTTCATCTGCTTATCCAATGTCTCTTACCTGGTAATTTATGAAAATAAATGCATAAATAAAAGTATTCCACTATGAAATCAATAAAATAAGCAACAAAAAATAAACCACAAAAAAAATCATGTTGCCTCACTCCCATTATAATTCACGAAGAGTGTTTACATAATTCCATCTTCAAAGTCAGACATTTGCAAAATTTAGCAGCTATCACCTACCTCTGAAATGCAAAACCATATACAGACCCCCTTCAGCTAGCTATCGTATGATCCCAAAAGCATGCCCCAAGTAGCACATCCCAGCTTATTTACCAGTCTCCAGCATCCCTACTTGCAAAAAGAGTTAGATGATCCTCATGAGTCCCTTCCAACTTGAGACATTTTGTAATTGTATGAAGAGAAAACCTTATCCTCAGACAATTTCAGCTTAAATGAGTCTCTGTCTCTTACTGGTGACAACTTAAAAGTCTCAGAACGATGGAGAGATACAACGTGGTTGTTGCCACACTGTGGCAGAGTGACAACCACCTCTAGACAATAATTCTTGATACCTATCCATCTTGGTTTACCTGCTCCCTCAAATCTCCCTTCTAGGCAACAAAACACACCTACACGTTTGAGAAAGTATACCCAAGGAGCAGAACTCAAGCACCATACAAATTAAGTATCCACATAGATTCAACTTTGAAAACATGCAAAAAAAAATTGAAGACCAGGTGGGAATAGGTAGATTCAAAGAAAAGAAAGTGGCTTATGTGGGCAAATGACAGATTTCTTTCCCTTTTTTTCACTCCTTCTTGAAAAATTACTATCATCATGATTATTTTTTCCCAGTTCTAGCAGTGATATCTATCAATTATTTGTTTAATTTTTAATCACAGATCTAACAAAAAACACTTTGCCAACCCCACTTCTTTCCTGTTTATGCCATTCTACTTTTCCACTATAAACCTCAGCTCTATACCAGATACATATATCAATTTCAGTGAGGGTGGAATAACAGCTAGCCTCACTAATTTCTAAAAAGCAGATGAAATCTAACTCAGATTTGTCTACACAGCTCAACTGAAAAATCTGTGGTTTTTTCATTGACATGCTTAAGGTATTTCAACAGAAGTCCAGGTATAATGCTACAATGAATTTGTACCCTTATTGCAATTTTAACTATCCTCTTTTTTTCATTAGGAAAACATCAAACAAATAATTAATGGATATTTTGTTCAGAAATCTTCATCCTGATTCACAAACACAAATTAGATTACAATAAAGATGGTGCTGAGAGAGCATTACTAAGAAGTTGCTTTATTGAAAAAATCTAGATACAGATCAACAGCCTTTATGCTTAAATTTTCCAGTGACTACTTTTTTAAAATAGCATTAGCCATTTTTTATTTCTTAGCACAGAATAAATTTAAAAGAACCCTTCATGTTGTTATGTATGGATTTCTACTGCATCAGTTCATTGTAAATTGGAATAAATCAAACACCAACAAGGACAAGTCTAGCAATGCCTGTTACATCAGATACTAATTGCTCAATTCATAAAAATAATATTTGTGAATATATCACATGGGTTTTGTGATACCTGTTGATGCCACAGAAAACAGCATGTTTCAAACCAGCTTCTCAAAAGAAAATACATACACATGGTAGGAAAGCACTGGAAGGATGTAATCAGACACACAAAATATGCATAGAGTGATCTAGAAAAACGTGGCACTGTTTATTGTCTACTAGCTGCCACTGAAATGTCACTCAGAATAATTTTTATTTCTTTAATAGGGACTAAACACTATTGGTCTGGTTTTCATAACTGCTTGACTTCCAAAATGTCACTGGAATTACTATGTGCCTTGTTGAGGACACTCAGGATCCATGTAGCACCCATAAGTTCCCCTGATTAAAGTCAGGCCCCAATCCTTGCAGTACTCCAAACCTGTAACTGAGTGAGCTTAAGTGTTGGTGCCAAATGTAGAAAAGTTCTGTGGACCTCTCAGTTACTCAAATTCATGCCTTTTGGTTTCTACCTAATTGTTTTTTCCAGCAATGAAAAGAACTCTGTAACCAACTAATGCAGCATTTGAGGGAATTTTCTTGCACAACCTAACTAGTGATTTTATGGTTAGTTGCTAAGACCATGATTTGTCTGAACATCAAAGAACACCTCTTTGGTTTACATAAGGAATATCTAATAAACTTAACATGCAAGTGAAATATTTTTGTACCAAAGCAGCACAACAAGCGCTGCCCACAAATGTTGAGATGCATTTATAATAAACCTTGATGTGCCTTGAGAAAGCAGTGTCTGGAGGGTATTTGTACTTAATGAGGCAGGGGACAATGGGTTAAGAGTACAACTCCCATCCTAGGAAAGAAAAAAAAATACTCTAACTGTAATTGAGGGTAGAGCATGTAGTTCCGTTATCCAGAAGTTTGAGCAACTTTCTTCAGAGTCCTGTTATAAGAATTGACAAACAAAAAGCCCCTATAACAGATCACAAAAATATAGCATGAAAGCTTGTTTGATAATCACAATATTTGTGCTATTATATCACAAAACACATACAACAGCTTTACAAAACAAGGTAAATTGATTTAAAAGCACATTTATCTTCCATGCACAAAACAGGTTCAATTTAAATATCTAAATATTTTTTTAACCTAACATGATTCAAGAAAGAGGGGTGGCTTGTTTATTTGTCAGAGAAAATAGGGTCCTTAAAATAGTATTTTATAAATATTAAAGTAATTTGAACAGTTTCCATTACACTGCAGCTACCACACTAACATTTACATCCATCTAGTCAAGCCATCCTCGCCTCCCATTCTCAGGGTTTACTTTCAGACTTAGTTTAAGTTTTAACAATGTCTGCAGCACTATCTGTTCATTCTGTACTTATTTTGTTCCTTCTCACTCCTCCTCTACTCTATCATAGTTTTACTCAATTATTTAAGTAATCTAACACACACAGAGTGTTTCACAGAAATATCTCTCGGTGTATATTAGCTCAAAGAAACTAGTCTGGGGAACACAAAGCTTTTATTTATTCATTTTCTAGTGACACCACTAAAAAATTGTTTCTTCACAGCTACAAGCAGGATGAAAACAAATGTGGTTGATGTATGATAGGGATTAGGCAGAAGGAAAGTGACAGTCTAGAAGGCCAGTATGTAAATTGCAGGGCTTGCAGAGGCCTTGCAAAAGGAAAACATACTTTTGAAAGAATGGGTAGAGAATTCTAGTATCTCAGATATGGCAGAAACATCTAAAATCAAAACTTTTCATTTTGTTTTCTGCAACTTCATGTAAGCAAACAACATGACCTAAATATGCTGCAAAAACATTTCCAATATATTCAAAGTGAGGTACGACCTGTGCTACAGCTATTAAAGCACTCTAGGGAAAAAACATTTTAAATGCTTTTCATTTAGAAATACTGGTAATATTTTAACTGCCCAAACTTTTCAAATTCACTGCCTTGCAGTTCAGCACCTACAGACATAATAAAATCCCTTAATCTGACACGCACCATTTTTCCATCTTACCTGGAATCTCAACAGGGATTTAAAATGCTGAGCACCTCTGGGTCCCAGTGTTCTGCCAGTTTCATAACGGGACCCAGGCCTTCCCTTTCTGACCCCTGCTCCCACATGCTTTGCTCTGATATGAGCCTAAATTTGCTGATAAACACAGCATCAATTTCTTGTTACAGGCAGGAGGAAGGACCGGTACAGAACTCACAGCTACAAATTTTAAAATCTTGGAGTCAAATCTGTGTCTATATAACTTTTTTAATCACTAGCATTTCCTTAGTATTTCTATACTAAAATAACCAGTTACTTCATCTACAGACTATGCAATGAAACGTTTATACTCTAGAAACACTGGTGTTCCATACACTGTCTTTCCTGTGACCAAATATGATTTTGCACCAACTGCAAAATGCTATACTATTGCATCTTGTTTGGGCACCCTTAGACGAGACAATATAAGTGACTAACACAAAATACATCCAATTTCAGCGATGAAAATAGTTTCAAAGTCCAAAAGAATAACCAATTTTTTTTTAAAGTACTATTTTCTAATTTATTTTCTAATTATTTTCTATTTTTGACACTGACTCCTTCAAGGGAAATAGAAAAAGTTACCAGGGATGCCAGATGTATCTAACCAAAACTCATCCCCTGAAAAGTCATGTACTCAGATATTGTAGCACCCCCAATTCCAAACAGGATCTGAGCAAAGAAAACTGGAATTCCACAAAAAGGCAGCTGGACAATGGAACAAAGGTGAGCACAATTTTAGAAGCTGACTATAATACAGGCAGAAGAAAGTCACAATCATGTACCCCTGGTCTCTTCTCCTCACAGGAAGAAAGCCCAACAATCATTTGCTGGAAACTGTCAGAATTTAAAGCAGCCTTCCAGCTGTATCACTGCAAGCAGCCTACCAGTACATATGCTGACGATAGTAAAAGCATGGGCTGTGACCTCTGGCTGTGTGTCCTACCTTCAGCTAGAGTCTTGCAGAATTATTCCAGATGCCAAAAATCTTCCTGGGATAACTCTGTAAATTTGTGAACTTTCTTAACTTTAGAGATACCTACGACTACCACTTTCAACCATTTCTGCTTTCTTAAGCCTCTGCTTAGCAAAAGTTAGTTTCTATCTATTTTTAGAAAAAACTGCATTTGCATTTAAGAACTATTTGAAATAATTTAGCTTTGTACAGCCATTTTTTTCTGTATGCTTATGAATGCTGATAATTCTTTACTTGAGGAACATTCAAGTAAAAAGGAAACGGCAACCTTTTACCCAACATTCTTTTACTAGTTTTTCAACTAGTTCAAACTCATGAGTTTACTTACTTCCCTGAAATCTGATGCAGTATGATTTCTTCATTTATTAGGACAGTTGATGCAAAGTCAGGAAAATATCATGTCAATAAATGCCCCTACTACCTTCAATAAAACGAAGCTAACAAAATTTCAAAAGCACCCCTCTGCACAGGGATCCCAAGCCCTAATTTGTAGAGACCTCTGCTATGGCCCAGTTCCAAATGTATCAGACTGATATGTACAGAATAATGGATAAGTTGTGCTAAGATTTGTAGGCAAAAGTTCTGTTCAGAAGATAGGCTTCTCTTTGGAAACCGCAAGGTAAGTTTTGCAAATCATGCACCAAACCATTGCTTGTTTTACCCATCATCATCAGGTGCGATCTTAAGCAAAACTTTATCAAAGTAACATGCCACTTTCCTGCATGCTGATTTTACAAAACTCACTCTCTGAATGTTGTTCTACATGATGTCATCACACTGTAACTCACTTCATTTACAGTATCTGTTTCACTTCTACTCACAAGCTAATATAACTCATTTCTTTTTTTTTAACTGCACACAGGCTGCTAGACACATGTGCACAGCAAATGGAATCTGAACTTAGCTTAACAGCCTCATTTATTCCTGATGGTTTAAATTATTTCATCACAATTAATGACACCCCCTCAGCTTCCTGTGCAGCGCTGCCAGATGTTCAGAGACCACAAAGCCACTCTCTTCTTTGACGGCTAGTGACAAGTCGTCCTCTGAAGGACGTTCCCCCAGTGCATGGGCCGGATGACACCTCCATTGCTTAGCACCTCTCTACCTCCCCAAGTAACCATGGTGAAAGAAGAAGGAAGACATGAGAAACCAGTCAGCACATTAGTAAGGACAAATTAAGTGAAGCGTTCTGAACTTGAAGTGTCTCATCTCCTCCTACTGGAGTTTCAAGCCTGATTGTTTCATGAAAAAACAGACAACTGTTTGTCTTGATTTTCAAGGTGTGAGGTTTTCTGTGCTCCTTCAAAAATAACTTTTCTTTTCTTTAAAGGGGAAAAAAAAAAAGGAGAAAGAAAGGTAACCACATGGCCAATGATCTTCTAACCTAATGTTATCTCACTATCCTATCATCTTCAAAAGCAGAATGCAAAAAAAAAAATTTGGAGTCTTAGAAAAGTTTTAGTCACATTCAGCTTGGGTTTTGGGTTCTGTTATGCTCAGTGGGAAAATTATTTTCCCTTACAGTTTTCTTCTCACAAGTTTCAGGTATTTGTCTCTATGGGAGGTATCTAGACATCTTAGAAGGGGCAAAAGTGAAATAGTGAGTCTGGACATGCTAAAGATGAGGATCTGCCATCACTTCTTAACAGGAATTTGCAGAAATGGTAACAACTGTACAACTAAAACCTAGGAATAACAAACCAGCAAGTGTCTTGCATTTTTAAGATTAAAACCCAAATAAGTCTGCTATGTTCCTGAAATTCCATCCACTATTTTGAGCACATATGGCAGACACTCTACTGACTTTTTCCTAATTAAAAAGAAATTGCTGATCTGTGTCAGGGACTGAAGATCTGCTCAGTTTGCCAAAAAGTGTAGTCTTAAAACAGAAAGGACACCTATGTCAGCCCACCTGATAGGAAAGTCAGGAGCTGGAAAGTCTGTCCCTTTGTCTCTATTCCTGTTTTCTTTTGTTTGCTTGTTTTTGTTTGTTTGTTTGTTTTTGTTGTTTTTTGGGTGGTTTCTTTGTTGTGGT
>VWZP01002898.1:396660-411886 GCA_013396995.1 Dicaeum eximium
TCCCCCCCCCCCCCCTTAAATGCCTCAGTTTGTAAGTATGTTTCCTATTAATGTAGCATGAAACTTGTAATATAAGAGCTTTCTCACCTATTGCCTGGATCATGTCACTCCCTTCTTTGATGTGGAAGGAAAAGGAAACTGATTCAAGTCCAGGCTCTTCATCCTAAACTTCAAGGCTCTGATCAACTCTGCTTCTGGCTATGTTTCTGTTCCCCATTATATTCTCTTCATTCTACTCCCTGCAGCCAATAGCCTTCCTCCTCCCTTGCCTATTGAGCCACCTCTTGTCTTCCATGTCTTTTTTCACACCTGTGCACTCCTCTCCTGCAATCCACTCATCCTTTAAAACAACTGGTTTCTTATGTAAAGGACAAAGACTTTAAGTCACTTGGAAAAAAGTTGTCAGTGTCTTACCATAAAATGCCAACTGCGAAGCTCAGAGAGACAGGTACCTGGGGCCAATGTTTCACAACAGGACCACTCCAAACATCACTTTCAGTCATCAATGTTTACAAGAGAGGGCCATCTACTGCTGCTCTTCCACATAGTGCTAAGGATACTAAATACCCTTCAATAAAACACTCTGTTAAAATCATCATTAACAGTTTAAAACCTTTTCCTACAAATAAATCTTCCTATCATTATCTGTTATTATACATATATGGCTTTTTTTTGGTAAGAGTTTAAGTAATTTTAAATGTAAATTATGCCTTCACAGGATAATATTTACACTGAAACATCCTCAAGAATCAGAAAACTGTGACATTTAGGATTTTTAAGAGAGTTAGAATGAAATGTATGAGAAGGTAGAATAATCTTCTGTCCTTAGCAGCAGGATTATTGAGCAGATGTCACAAGAGAAAAAACTGATGATCTGAACATAATCTTAGTCCCACCTGGAAGAAGAAAACTGAAATAAAAGAGACTGATTGGGAAGTCCTTACTTTGGAAAACAAAGCTGAAACAAAATTTAGTTGAAATGTTACACCTTTTTAAAAGAAAAAGAAAACAAAACATTGACGTCAAGATAACTTTTCTCACTGTCATTTTTTGTCAAGTATCAACTGTGTAAGACACCTGTCATGTTGAAAAAATTTAAAAGCCTGGAAGAAAAATACCCAAAGACAATTTACATTGTGAAACTGAAGGAAGAATATCTTCAGGCAACTTTCTTCTGCACTCTCATGTAGTGATAATTTTGGGGGTTTCTTTAAGTTTGTAAGCCTATTACTAAAGCACCTACACAAGGATAAATGTCTCAAACAGTTTTGGAGATTTTATACGGCAGAGACATGGACAGTAAACTACACAGAGATGGCAAGGACATAAAGGAATTCCAGAGTTATCACAATGAAATGAAAGCAGAAATGCAATTTGATAAGAAGGCTAAAACATAGTACCATGTCCTATCTGAATGTTTATGCTTTCTGTACATAAACCATTAGTTTACATTGAACTCTTAACCTCAAAAGGACTAAAAAGCAGTAGTGACCTGATATGCCGTTGCAATATTCCAGCCTTGTAAGTCAGCTTCCTTTGCTATGGAAGGAATGTTATTTTGTATAAATGGTGTTACACACCTGCCCTCTCCAGCATTTATTCCATTTCACAGCTCTTAAAAAAATTTATTTCAGAACTCATCTAAAAGGATAGAGAATCCATCCTTCACATGAAAGCCCTTCCATTTTGGGCAGTTGAAATCCAAGAATGTATCATAGAATGGAGTCACATGTTTGAAGCATTATGTGGTAGCTCACCATTAAGTGCAACATGGCAACTAAAACCAACCTCTTTAATCTAGAAAACGTATTTACTTTCCAGAAAACTACTGCAGAGACAAAATTCAATGTTTGAAATTAAGCATTTGTGGAATTGAAAATTTCCTCAGAGATTATAAAAAAAGTATCTTTTCCAAGACCTCCGAAAGATATCAGATCCACTATTAACTGTAAAAAATAAATTTAGGGTTGTTCTCTTTTTTTCCTACATGAGCAACAGACTTTTATATGATGTTATTTTTCTTGTCTAGTCAACGCTCACAGCCTCAGAGTCACAAGCTGTGTCCTCTTCAGAACAAGACTATGGTGGGTTTTAGCATAATGATTAGCTCCTGTACCTTCTCCCCATGGTCAGTTCAATATGTGATACGATACAGATTTATTTCTGAGCCTTAAATCTCAGGTTATCTTAGTTACCATCAAGCTCACTTTTAGAGTCACGGTCTAGTTCAACGCATTCTGATCTAAAAAGGACCAAAACACTGAGCCCCAAACAAGTTACTTTCTCCAGAAAGCAGATTAATATTGCATCATTGTTCTCAGTTTCTGATTTTGACCTGTATCTGATTTGAAATTACCATTCTAGTTTTCAAATGTCTTCATGGAGGCAGAAATCTGAATTTCCAGGGATCTGAATGCACTACAATAACTCATTTTGACAACGTATTTTAACACAGTGCAGATAGCAAATAGCATGGTCTTAGTCCTGACTTCTTTTACTCATCCTTTTATCTTTCCACTTTAACTGTTCCATGTATGCATGACTTTCTTCATTACCTTTTTCAAGCCATTAAGTCTCCTTACTTCAGGCTTAGCTTTTTCTTTGCTCTTCCGTGTGGCCGGTTCAACCTCAAGGACTTTTTATTTTCCATTTCTGCATCTTTCTGTTCTTCCATAACTACAGTAGTCTATGTAAACGTCTGCATTTAGAGTCCAGCTTTTCTTTCACCTATGCTTCAAGGATTCTCCTGCTGCCTAAGTGCTTGGACAACATCTTAAGAGACAAAATGCTGTGTGGGACAACTTCTCCTTCCATTCATGGTCATGTGGAGCCCCTCTCACCTGCAATTACCTAACATCCTGGGGTGGTTCTATATAAAGAAGACTACAAGCAGGAAAAAAAGAAAGCCAACACCACAGAACTAGTCACATCTCTGTAAGCCAGCAGCAAGTGCTTCATAGGCCATCAAAAATGGATGACTCTGGAAGCTATTCCATCTTGCTTTTCTACTCATGATTATCACTGTAACTGTTCAAATCAATATGAACAGCAATGCGACTAATGAGAGCACAAAATCATTTCTAGACTCTGCTCTTCACCTTAGCTCTCCAGACTCAGAGTCCATCCTCCACTCCAAATTACTATATCCAATGATCCATTCTATTAGGGTTCAAACTAGACCTTAATTTTCCAGGGATGCTTGGTATCTGCCGAACTCCAGGGTAGTAGATGATAAGTTTTGCAACAGTGTTAAATATATTAAAAGTTGAGGACTTTGATTTTAAACTTTAAAATTTAAATATACAACCAACATCATATTTCAAGAACAAGGAAGACAAGAAAGTTATTACTCTGTTAGCAAATAGATACCTGTACACACAGAAGCTCCCTTAACACATTTTAAGTCACACAAAAAGCTGTCAGATAAAGCTGATCTCCCAGGAATGACAAAACAATTCTCTAATAAATGTAATACAGAAATGTACACTACAATCTGCTTTGTCATCTATTTTCCCAAGTGGTAAAAATATTAAAACCAGGTTGAAACAAGTATAATTAGCCAAGCATTTAGTGTCTTTCACTTCATGAATTCTAATATCATACAGGTCTCTCGACCTTATTTGAATGATGGGTGAATAAATTGAATAAAACCCCATTATTACTCTGATAAAATTTGTACCTGAGCTATCTTTTTTTCTTCGGTTCTTTTTATTTGTGTGTTATGTTGTACATGGCAGGCACTGTATGAGGATTCAAATGCTTTGGATTCTGAGTGTCGTGCAAATTCATAGTTTGACATTGTTTGATATTGTGCTGACTGCTACTAAAAATTTTGAAATAATGTTCAAGCTTTAATGATTGAATGACATTTGTCTGATAAAAAGCTAAATTTCTTTCTGTCAAACATGCAGAAATGAATGAAAAGGTCTTTAAAGTGTCCCTCTCTGATCCCTGGGGCATAGTAGTGCTGAGAGCACAGCTACTGTGTAGAATCTCTCTCAAAGGAATAACAACTCTATCTGAAGGAGCTATTTACAACTTGCCTCGTGTATCATCAGCAGAAACAAAAGATACAACAAGCATAAAGGCTTTTTGCCCCATCTATCCTTCCTGACATTTATCCTCCCACCCACATAGGAAATAAGGGGAGAGGGAAGTAGAGACATAGCCTTTTATGTAAACTAGGGTATTTGAGGTAATAGCTATTCTGAGCTATGGGAGAAATATCTGCCAAATCCTTCACTCCTCCCCTCCTCACACTCACGAGGACATGAGTGTGACACTCATGTGTACATGAACACACATGTACACATTGCCCTTCTATACTAAGTCTGTCCAGGGGCAATAAGAACATGGAATAAAATAGGAATGATGCTGTTCTGACCAGGAGTTGAAAAGATAGGCCAAAGGGAAAGAGGAAGTGACAAGAGGTAGACGTGAAAGACACTTCAATGACTGGTGCAGCTAATGGAAAGCGCCAAGAGCCAGATGTTTCTTGTAAATAACAATGAGACTCAGAATGCCTTTTCAGGCCAGTGCCAGTGACTGTCAAGGAAAGGTTAAGAATTATGGAATTTTAACAGGTCATAGAGAAAATCTGCAACAGGCAGTGGACAGATCAAAGACATGTCACCAATGTGGGAATGCGATTGACACTGTGGATATTTTTCTGTAGTTCAAAGTGACTTGAGGGCTGCCAGGGCAACCTTGAGGGCAACCTTGAAACTCCTTGTGGAAGCACTGCATGTTCTTCAGTCCCAGAGATGGTGCCAGGAGTCTGGATACTGAGATCAGATGCAGGTTCAGGTAAAGATGGAAGTAGAGTCTCCTCTTCAATATTCATCCCTATTTCAGGTAATTTCTGTCCTTTTCCTCTAACAATTTTTATTCTTTACCTAAACCACACTAGAATTCAGGTTAATGCTTGTGGGATTTTTTCCTCATTGAAAGGTTCTGCTGTGGCGCATTCACCAGAACCCTTGACAGACATACATGCATTCAGAAATACAGAACAAATGCAAGGATAAATCAGCAGATGGTCCATACACTCATATGAGTAGCACAAAAAAAAAAAAATTCAAGAGGACTTCTGAAGCAGAAGGCAAAGCTTTCAGCACTTACTTTACTTAGTTCTGACACACATTTATGATACACTATCGGAGAAGACACCTGTGCAGACCAAGGAACTCAGGTACACCTATGGGTAAGGCTTAAGGACTTTGGCAGGAATACTATTTCACCAGTAGTGTAATGACACTTTGCATATCCACACACTAATGACTGAATGGAGAGCCACTGAATGCAGTATACAATGTTTTCTTCAGTACCAGAAAATTGCAACAGAAGTTGCTGCCTGGAGGAAGAGAAAAATCCCATGAGACAAAGCATGGAGACCAGAAAAAATGGATCTTTGACTCAAGAGACACTGTTGCAACAAAAATATTGTTAAAGTCCATACTTCCAGCTGGTTCCAAATATGCAACTATTTTACATGTTAGTGTAATATAAAATGTTACAAAATGTCACTAACAATTTAAAGCATACTTTGTAAGAAAATTCAATAGATGATTACCCGATTTCCTTCCTAGTGGAGCTTTCTACGAAATGGGCAGCATATCAGTAAAATCCTAACATTAAATCAACAAGTTATTAGCGACAGAATATGAAAAGATACTCTTTAGAACAAGATCAATAAATTAAGGTAGTTTACTCTACAGACATGAGGAATGAATTTGGTTGTGGATAACGGAAGAAGAAAAGAGAGTGAACATGATCTACTGTGTGAGAAATATGAACATTTCCAATACACATCTTGATTACTGAATATGGCCATTTATTTAAAAATTCTTCCTTCTCTGTTACACAAATTTTTCAAGGCCTAAAAAGAGAAGTAATTAACTTTCACTTTGTAATTGACTCTTCCTAAAATTTTCATCATATTCTTGGTCAAAATTTAATGGGAGATTATATACTATTGGACAGAAAAGAAGTGCAGTAAAATTCTCCAATAGTACATCTAGTGGCTTTTTTTTTTTAGCATTATGCAGACTCTTCACATTAGATGTTAGACAGGATTTCTCTTCCTTATTTTTCTATATTTCTATTTTCCTATGTTTCTGTCATTCTAAGCTCTACACATAGCTCTTTTCAATTAAAATTCTTGAAGATTGATTAAGTGTTTCCAAATAAAAGTATTAGAACTGAAAGAGATAGTAATTTACACTTGTGACAGCATTATGTGGTTGCTCCCATGTCTCTGACCCCTAATGTCAGACTAAGGTAACCATCTGCTGTTTTTCAGAGAGGAGAGGAAGGCTAGCTAAATAAATAAGCTAAATATTAATACCCTAAGTCTTTCAACATGCAATTTATTCCTTTAGATAACACTAGACATGTAATAGGGAGGAGTATACACTACTCTGTAAATCAGTGCAACTTGGCACATGTTTTATTGTCCTTATCCCTGCTCATCCCACCACAGATAACACTAATCAAGTGGCAGTGCTTATGCAACATTTCTGCTGCAAAAAACCATCTCATGAATTTATTTCTAAAACTAAATAAATTCTAAATATTCTAAATAAATATTCTAAAATAAATTCATGAACTACATGAATTTATTTCTAAACATTTTATTACCCTTCCTCAATTTCCCTGTAAGGAATGAGCAACCTGTTTGTTTGCTTCTCTCTCTTTTTTAAAGACAGCCTACTCCCTGGAGAAACCTATTTATTTGTTTTAAACATGTTTTTACAGGCCTTTTAATAAAACAGGAGTGGGTGGGGGTCAGGGTTTCCACAGGTAAAAATTAGTGTTTGAAAGTGGCTTTAATAGTTTGCCAGCTGTAGTGCCAAGGAACATCAAGTTTAGTCCACATTCAGAAGATGAAGATGTGTATATTTCTGTCTTCCAATTCATATTCAAGTCTAAGGAAGTAGAGGACCAATCTGCTGAAAACATACTGCCAACATGAAAGGGTACCACTGGGTCTGCCCATGGGTCCACACTGTGCTCTATGGAGATCTAAAAATCCTTTATTTGGTTGAGGTTATGTGCTTACCTAAAAATACAAGAAAACATCTAGAAACAGGCCAAAAGTAGCTAAATAGTTTACTAGCAAACGGTCTACATTTTAAGGCAATTTTGGGAACAATACCACAAGGCAATAATAAGAAACTTTCAAAAGCTACTGTGGAAATTTTATCTTCACAATACTCTAAATATCTAATACCTACAAGCAGTCTTTTTTTTTTTATTTCTTCTGAATAAGTTATGAACAAATAGAGTTAAAAGAAATTAAAGCATATGTGCTTGCTGCAGTTTACATTTTATTTCTGGGCCTTGCAACTGTCTCATTTTGCCACTGACTTTTGCAGCCACAGTCAGATGGTAAATTATTTTAATTAACAAAGCTAACAAACTTTTGCTACAATATTGCTACAAAGTCAACAATGAAACAAGAAATCATTTATGTACCTTTCTGTCAAACTTTTCCTGTAGATATATGTATATATTGCTTTGTCTATTTCTCATTTTCTTTCCTAATTCAGACTACATATATAAGCCAAGTATGTAAGTGTAAACATATGAAACATCACTTTATGCCTAAATGCTTTGCTTATTCATAGCCCAAATATCCAAATAATTTTTTTTTCAAATTTGGCCTTGAAAGAACCTGCTAACAAGAATTATTTACATACATTATTTACAGCTGGGAATACTTTAACCAAAGTGTAAAGGAATATAATGAAAACACAAAAAACCTCAGCCGCCATTTCTAACAGAGATGCAATCATGAAAAAAATCTAAGCGATAAGAAGTCACTGATTTTTTCTTTTTTTTTTTAAAATCCAGTTAGTACTGAATGTCATGTGAGAGCATGGTATATGAAGACTGAACTAAAAGTCCCACTTAAAAGACTAACTCTACAACTGGTAATATTCAGTTTTGTGCCTTCAAGACCTTTCTCTTTTGATTAACTTGTCTTGACATGGTATGCACACCACAAACATGAGAGAGATAAAAACACATCCTTAAAAGGTAACTCAAGACCTTTTAAGAAAAAATGCTCAAAATGACAATTTAGGCTGTCTTATTATTAGAAATAAGAATCTTTCTAATTATTATAAGTTAATATGAGTACTATGTAAGTTATCACCTTTTGAGGTCTGTCTTTATTAGGAAGGTTGCATCAAAATACATGAATTGATCTAAAAATGTATCATTACAGTAGTTCAAAAGCTTAATTTAGACATATTTAGATAAGATCTACTCACCTTAATATGAATCTAGTTTTGAGTTCATACATACTATCATGTTTTAAAAAAAAATTAATCTCAGTTTAACAATGATACCTAAATGCACCTGAAGTGGATGCCTTTATCACCCACTGTAAACCTGAGGTAAAATGTGGACAATTAAAGTTCAGTGACAGAGGGGGTTTGCTTACATGTTTTACTTCACATTTGTTGTGCTAAGTAGATGGAGTTAATTTGTGTGGCTCAGTAGACTCACAAGAACAGATCATATTTTGAATCATTGTTAACTGAATTACTGGTCTAGTTCAATGTAGTTGTAGCAAAATTTAAACAGGTCTAAACAAGTCTACATTTGAGCTTATAGTAGCATAATTAGATGAGTATGTACATGGATATAGAGACCTTACAGATCTATACAGACGTGTGTATATAGATATATGCTAAGTCTGTGTGTATGTACATGTATGTTCCTCTAATTACCTATTTATTCAGCTTGGGATTTTGGAGCCAAAATGGTTCTCTATCTTTTTTCACCTTGTGACAACAGACTGCAAAATGAATGTAGTACTAGCTCTGATTTAAGTAGAAAGTTATTTGTACTTTCACATTGCTACACATACAGAGAAAATGCATTTTCTGTTTTTAAAACGATGAGAGAAATTTATTTTATTTTAACATCAGACTTGTAGCTAAATTTGACCTTCTGTCAAATTACTGCTTTTGAGAATGATATGAGAAATCTGATTGCAGGGAATTTCCAAAATTTTCTTCATCACAGTTTTTAGAAATGTGTTACCATTTACTGCAATTGACTCGGGAAATTACTTTTAACAGTTCCAAGAAGTAGCATAAATACATTTACATACATTATATGATCATAGATCACTGACCGCATATCTTCAATAACAGTAATTTTAAAATTTTCATTTGCAGGCCATCATGGGCAAACTCTTAGTGAGTTTGTACTGAATATAGTTCAAAACTTCTATCATATTTGAAATGCATATTGTTTAGAATTTATGAAAGGTGTTAATGCCAGTTTCTAAAATTTGAAGTAATTATTCTGTCTATAAATCATTCTTTTCCTTTATGGCTCACTGCTTGTTGAGTTTATAACCTTCTATAAGCCTTGTCAATTTAACTGTTTAAAAATATCACCACTAAACCTTCACAAATAGGAACTAATCAGATTAACATCTTTAACTGACAAAACTATCTCATTTTATGCAAGCAAAAGAATTAAGCATAAAGCCAAATATAGATGTCTTAACAGCTCTTATGCAATATATAACACAGGATATGGTTTATTATAGGTTGTTTGGGGATTTCTTTTCTTTCCTAGTGCTACGTTCTTTAAAGGAAAAATATCCAGTAAAACTGGATTTTCTGGGAGATACATAGAAAAATAAGAAATTACAGTGTGTGCATCTGCTCTATAATGTTAAACATTTCAAACAAAGCTTGTATTTTTCTTTGATGCTAAAATGTATTACACTAATTTTTAACTTAAAAATTCAGGAAGAGTAAATTCTACATCAGTAAAAAATTATACATGTAAACAGACTCATACATGTACTGAGAGGCTATGTACATACTTACATAAGATGGAAGAAGTTCCTCTTATTTTTAGTAATTTATTTTTTTCTTATTTTAAGTACCGTAGGCTTACTTTCTCTGCTTTCCATGCTAACCTGTCAGTATTAAACATCATTAGTTTTTATATACTCTTGCATACAAAGTTAGATATCACTGATAGCATATAATTCAGAAATAAAATATAGATCTATATAATAAATGGCCTGAATGAACCCTTGCAAGAAAGGAAACCATCTAGCAGTAAAAACACTAATATGAGCAACAATAAACTTAAGACCACAGACAATCTTTGAAGTGGCATGGTTATTGCAAACAACTGCAAGACACTAAATCTTCTCTGTTACCTTTGTGACCATTTCTCACTTGCAAAACCAAAACTCACCACATCACTTATGTCATTTTTCTCTGTAAACAAAAACATGCATACAAGATTTTTGCACCTTAAGATGTTTAGATAAATATATATAAATATCTAGAGCATTCTGTCACTTGAGAGACCTAATCAGTCTTCATTTACATCCTTGCTGCTTCTTTGACTTCAGCAATTTCCCAAGAGTACATGCAAAAAGCCTAAGTGAGTTGGCTTATTCTTGTACGCACGTGCACAAACTCCATGACAAAATTGTTCAAACACAAGTGTCTAAACTTTGTAAAAGTAGTCTGATTTTTAGATATCGAGATAACCCACAAATGTCACAGAGGTCCCAACTACACTTCCATATGCAAAGCCACACAGAATACTTTCACACTAATCTCCAGTAATTTGTATATAAAGCAAATAAATGTATTAGATATACTATAATTTTACACCACAAAGAGGTCTGAACTGAGGACTTCACAGTAATTTACTTTTAAGAATCAGTTAAAAATCACACATGGCACATGACTTGAGTAGCCTGAGACCATATAAAAACACAGAGACACTGAAAAAAATCTAGTATGACTCAAAACAAAGCTTCTTTCCAAGGACTGTATCTGCAGGACTGCTGTTCCAAGTTGCCTATTCTTGCTCTACTGAACAGTCCTGTTTAAACTTTGCTTAAAAGTTATTACTACAACTAATGCCAGTTGGAAGGATAAGCTTATTCCCTTAAAGAAATAAAATCTCACAAATGTGCAGTATTGTTATGTTTTGTTACTTAGTCCTTTTGCAGTCTAAAATTAAATCCTCCTGAGTCATGTCAACCATTAATACAAAGAGATGTTTAAAAAATGTAAAAAGGAATGAGGGAGTAGTAATGGTAACATACAGTACCATGAGCTGCTTTGGCCTCTCAGCCAGGGGTGTACAGTTAACAGATCATTCCTGGCCATCAACAGACAAGGAGGGGAAAAAACCTCCCCCCCTTGTCCCAGGCCATGGGCTGGGGCAGCAGAGCAGGAGGGGGACGGGGGAGAGGTCTGGCAGTTTACAGAAGGCAACCCAGCTCCCTCCCAGTGCATTCCTTTCCCTCTACCTCCCAACCTCTTTGCGGGTGTCTTGTCATATTTTCTTCAGCTGCTAATTGTCTGGACTGAGAGATTTTAAACAGCCTCAGCTTAGGAAAAGTGAAACCTGTCTTAGTGACTATTGTAGCCCGTAAGCTTCATGCTGCCGGGTAAAATTTTCCAGGGGAAGTGCTCTTCTGATAGTTCTCGAGTCACTAAGTCACCCTCCCTCCTCCTTTCCCCACCACACACACTCCCCTTGAGGCCTGAATGCACTTGTGGCAATAAAACATTCATGCGACTTGGAATTTTAACACAATGCCATTTCCCTAGTTTAACCTGAAAGGAATGCACTAGTCACAACAGACTACATCATCCTGCCATTAAGCCCTGCCAAGGAACCGCTTTTTTGGCTGTGCTGGGCCAGCGTTGACGGGAAAGGAGTACACAGACCCACACACAGAGCACAGAGGGGCCACCTCTGCTTCCTCAGCCTTCTCTAGCAACACCCAGCTCTTAACCATGACCCCTGGCCTGTGTCAGCACTGTGACAGCCCTGTGATGCATGTGTCACTTCAGGACTTCTGCAGAGTCACAACACTGAGCAGGCAACTCCTGCCTTTCACTGACTTGCTGCTCTGTCTCAACACGCTCTTGAACATCTGCCAGAGGGTGGTTGCTTCCCCCCCTCTTCTTTTTTTCTACATTTTCCAGCAGTTTTTTAAACATATACACTATTGTTACTGTTGAATGTCTTCTGTTTAAATCCAAAGACCTTTCAGCAACTATACACCCTCCCCCCATCCAAGGGAAAAAAACTTTAAAAAATCAACAAAATACCAAACCCAACCTTTCCAATTGCCAGTGGTAATAAAGAACAGTTTGCTTATGAGACTAGTTAGGAAAGCTATCAGAACTGTGGTACTTTAACGGCNAAGAGACAGAAGCATTTCCTTGATGATTTACAAAGAATGATGATGTCAATATGAAAACAATGAGTATCTCATTTGCCCTCTGTTAGTGATTTTGTGTAACAGGATTGCTGCAAAATCAGAGCAAAACTCAAGAAGTCTTTACCTGCAATTTTGATTTTTGAAACAGTGAACACAGAGACCTGAATTTCCTTACTTTGTTGTACGTACTTCTGAGTGACAAGCAGCAGAGACAACTTCACCAAATAGCATTTTGGTGCTCCTTGCCCTTCTTTACTACTCCCTTAATTCCTCTGCAGTTGAACTACCTTTGATTTTAGTGGACAGAGTGCACTGAACGAACAAGCAAACATTTTCAAAAAACTGGAACTATACCTTTAGCCATTTTGGCACTTGCTCTAAAAAGGGAACTGATACCATGTGTCCTTGTTATGTCCCTTATGCAGGTGTCATTATTACAGATGCCTGTAAACCAAATAAGGAGATAAAAGCATTCCTAGTTCTGCCATACACAGCATTGATTGTAACTCATGAGAGCCAACTAGCACTCCCTCGTGACTGATTATAGTGTTATCATAATTATCGACATGCCATTGTGATTCCACAGATGCTTTACAGAATGACCCAAGAGGACAGGTCCCTCTGCCCAAGGAGTTTACAAAGGGAATGAGACATTACCATTTGTGCACCAGGTATAGGGTGCAGATAGATGAGGAGGAGGAGGAAGAGAAAGTCGTTACCACATCTGAAGGCCCAGGAGATATGTTTTAGTTAGATAGTATCTCATTCCTACAGCATAACATCTGGAACCATATCTCCACACATAATCACCCAGAGGTCAGGGGAAACAAACATAGGTTAGAAAGATATTCCATCAATTCACAACACCCAAGTGTTGCACAACAGATTAACAGCTTTGCTGATGAAGAATGCCTTGTGTCATTGGCATTTAAAATAATTTTTCTGCAATTTTTCCATTGAGAATCATGTTTCCAGAACTGCAAAGAAAGCAGCAGCTCCTCTTGACTCCAGGTTTGTCTGACTAAAGTGTATGTTTATAGGAAATTCAAGCTTGATTTGCTGTTTTCTAAAACGTCAGAGATTTTATAAATGCCAAAGCAACCACAATGAACAGTGGTTAGTATCACATACTTCACAGAAAGAAATCCACTGTTGGACAAACATAGGTTAGATTGTCCACAGAACAGGTTTTTATAATCTCCACTCTGTTATGGATTAGTTTATGGCATGATGTGAAGATGTAGATAAGTGGGAGAGAAAAGCTTCAGCTTTGCAAATACTGTTCTGGTATTCTGCAGAATTTCCTTCTGATTACAGCAAATAATCTTGATTCTTCATTTAAATTGCAATTAGTACATGTGTTAGGCAATATGGAAGTAAAAGAAGTGCTTCCTTACACACACAAAATATTTTCCAATATGGTTGGATATACACAGTCAAGTTTGCTTTATGTTACCATGAATATGTAACACGGCGATGTAAATGTTCAGCATGAGGAATTGCATTTGAGGCAAAGACAAAAGTTAAGCAGGCATATATGCAATCAAAGCTGTTCCACAGCTGAAGGTAAACAATCCTTTAAATTGAGTCTATGGATGATAATATAGTGACTCAGAACACAGAGTTCCCAGAAACTGTTTTTCTGTTCTGAAAAATCTAGCTTTGTTGCTAGAAATCCATAATTGTTCTTTTAGAGGCACACTCTGCATTTCAAAAATTTTCAGCAGCTAAATGACCCAAACACATGAACTGTAAAAGACCTACCATAATTTTAAAAGGCCTACTTTTAACTTTGCCTAGAATGAGTGTATTCAGCATTTATACAGAAGGCTGTAGACTCTACAAACCAATGCCTGCAATTTCAAATATATATAAGTAGCCCTGGATTTCTAGTGTTCAATATGACCTGTCTGTGCTTATAATTACTTCTCATTTAAAAAGGTTTCTTCTCATGCAGTTCTGATAATGAGCACCTACTAATTTCTACTAAATTCTGCTTTATACAGCTCTATTGAGTCTTTCCTAATGGTCTTTCACCTAAAAGAAAAATCCCTGCTCTTCCATCAAAGTATTCTGTTAACAGTTCACTATAGCACGGACTAGTCAGCTAGAGGGGCTTCCTTATTTTATTATATCCATTCAGAGAAAGGAAGGTAATGGGTAGATAGCAGATTTGCCTGTTTCATACAGTTCTGCTGTATAACACCCATTCAAAAGAGTAGCAAAACAAACAGTGCTTACACAACACTTTGGAGTAAAATTTACTTGAGAGGTAGTAGAGTTTAGATTTCCGTTGTGACAAAACTGTCACTTGGTTGCAATATATACTCAAGTAATTTAGAGTAGCGGTACTGAACTTTTTTTTTTTCCAATGGATGCGAAAATTTTCTTACTGTGTGCATATAAACAGATACAGACTGCTCTCTAGAATATATGGTCTGCCTCTCTTAATTATCTTTCACAGGCAGCTTAGACACAAATCCCAAGAAGTATGTAGACTACAGATGAAGAGAACATAGCTATGCTGCAGAGGGATCAAGAGGTCTTTCAGGGCCGCAGGGTTGAAGAATACAATTTAATTTTGAGTAACGATGCAAAAATTGTCTGTTTCAGCTACTGAAACAAGGACTTTTTTCATATCAACATGTGTACTGCAACAAAAATTTAGGAACATATATACAGTGCAAGCTCATGCTTCTCTAGGTCATTGCTGAGAATATCTATGGGTGGTGATAGACCTTAAGAATTTCAGTCATACGTTCTTGCCTTCACTTCAGACAGACACTCACATGGACTGACTTAGACACAACTTAACTGTAATTACAGAATCAGTTGATTTTTCTATTTTAGGAGTGGTTTATTTGCCCTTGACCTTCTAGACATCATGAAGTAATACAAGGAAGTGCCAAGAAGCCATTAGACTAGCCAAAACAAAACTAAATGCTTAGAAAGATACTATGAGGCACCCTATCTGTTTTTTTTTTTCGGGGC
>VWZP01002898.1:411893-434393 GCA_013396995.1 Dicaeum eximium
TTTTTTTCAGGTGCCTCAGTATTCTCAAGGAGTTAAAATTAACATGATGCAGGGTAGGGAAAAAAGTGATTGCACTGGTGCGCTGACAGGTGACCAAATGTCCATCTGGGAAAGACAAAATATCTCTACTGAAGCTCCTCTCTGTAGAAAGATCATCAAAGGTATCCATTGTGTACACATGTCCCCAGCATACCAAGAATCTTACAATTTCCTAAATGTATCACAAAAGGTTTGGTTCAGGCTGTTCCAAATAATCCTCAGTCCCTTCCACTGAGAAAGAAAACACTCTGATATCCTGACGTATTCTTTAAGTTTCGTTCATGGAATGTTATATACTACATTTTCTTAAGGTCAATCAATGAATCCTTGAATGATAGAATGGATGAAGGTAGCAAGTATGTCTATAAATATCTGTGCTCCACTAGCCTTTATTCTGCTGACAAGGTAGAAAAGAGATATTATAATATTAGAAAATCAACCCAGTCCATCAGAATTCTGCCCATAAAGAATATGTGGGGAAGCAGGGCTATATGGGGTGTGGGGGGGAAAAATTTAACCATTTTTCTGAGGGAGGATGCCTTGAGTATTGGGAGCTTGGCACAAAACCAGAGAAAGTAAGATAGTGGTCTGAAGAAAGAGAATGGACTCCTTGGAACTGAAAAGCTAAGGTAGTATCTCTGAGAAATATAAATCACATTAATGCCTTGATGGAGGATGGACATTGAGCACCAACAAAAATGCAGTGAAACTTGCAAGAGACTTAACATCTGGGTGCCTGTCTGACTCCTCCTCCACAACAGTAAGAATCTTTTGCTATTTAGGATTTGGAATCAATGCAGCCACTAGTGCCAGAGGAGACAGCTGCAGAGTCCTGAAAAGGCAGCAAATGAGTGAATTCAAATCTTCAGTTAAAAGTTTTCTGGCTGCTTGTTCAGGTTCCCATATCTCTGGAGAAGCATCTGAAATGACAGTCTTGCACTGAGTTCATAGGGCTTGGATGCTGAGGTATCAAACTAGTACAACTCTTCTGTTCCTCCAAAGACCTGGAAGAAGCAGCTTATTTGATTGCCAGGGCCTGGCTCTGGGGGCTCTCACATCACCATCTGCATGAAAGTCTTCCCAAGGGGTTGAATACAGACTTCTTCCCAGGCAAAATTAGTAGAAACATTCAAATGCATAATTCTGGAAGAAACTCGCCTTTACTTGACATGCTAGAAAATGGCTGCCTGCTCTGGGTAGGGAATTTGGGCACAGAAGACTGCTCGTGAGCTCTGCCATTTCCCTCAACTACCCCCTTTGACTCCCACGCAGATATTCACACAGTGTGTTCAGGAAATTGGGCAGCCCATATACAAGACTCTTTATCTGAAGCCTGGCCACCAGCACTCCTTTCTTTCCTCCTTCCATCATGACATTAGATCAGGGTCTCAACCTGAAAACTTAGTCAATATGCATGCCTGCATCTATTTGAAATCACCAAGGCTTGTGGAACCAGGTCATGGCCTGACACCACTGACATTCATTTCAGAAGGCAGGTGAAGAACCATTGTTACTGAAAAGGGGTTTGTGGAGTGTAGTAACTAAAATGTAGAGAAGAGTCTGACAAAGGGGCTGCAGTTAAACCTGTCATTCATAATTTTTTTTTTTTTTATTTAGCAGCTCTAGTTATGAACTGTTCCTCTTACTGGGAACTCATAGAGATCCTGGCATCTTTGACAAAAAATGATGCACAAATATATTAAATAACAGAAGAATTTAATTGTGGAGCAATAGCAGTATCTCGTACTAAATTCTCTACAAAGACAAATCAGTTCCTTTTGTTACAAACAGGTGTGTCATGTAGAAATTCAGTTTCTACTTTGCCACTGTACTCAGGAAAGTAACTTAATTCTTTATTTGGGTATCAGCTTCCATTAGAAATAAAGTACTATGACACAGATTTATGTAACACTATTTTTCTTTCCTAAAAGTGTTTTCAGATAGTTGAAAATGGGGCACATACATATATGTATATATATATGTATATATATGAACCTCTAGTCAAATGCATATAGCTTACTCATTCTATTAAGTCCAGCTTCTAATGTGTCTCTCATAAAAATAATAAAAAGACTGAATAGAAGTCTTTGTTATAAACTGCAGGTTTTTGTTTTTTGGTTGTTTTTTTTTAATTGTATGGAATGACCACTCTAGCCTTGCTTATAGTCAGATTATCTACAGATGTAGTCTATTCTCCACATTTTCTTGTTCCTTTATTGTGCTCCCATTGAATTTTAAAGTCTGACAAGACTGTGTAGATTTCTTATATGAAAACAGAAGGCATGAGCACAGCACAAACTGAGGTTTTGATTCAACCAGTGCAAGGAATAATCCTAGATTATTAAGATAGGAAACTGCAATCAGGACAGTGCTCCATAGTCTCAAGAAAGAGCCTGCTTAAAACCTGTGGCTGCTACAAATGACAAATATCTTACACTTTTTTCTACAGCAAGATGGTATGTGTACTTCTTGCAGCTTTAACATAATCCATTATACAACTTGCAGATATGAAAGATCAGATATTACAGATTTGAACCAAATTTGGTACAATGAAGCAGAGATTCTTACTCTTATTTCACTTTTTCCTCAAACACCATTCCAGACACTTCTGCAAGAACCACCAGGGATTATGCCTTAACTGACACTAGGTGCTCTGAAATCCCTTACACAGCATTAATTTTTGCACGGCCCAAAGCTGAGTGTGCCATTTGCACAATATTAAACCAGTCTCCAATGGTGCAGAGACCCTCTTTGCCTACAAAAAAATAGAAATTGATCTATCTGCATCCACAGTGTATCAGATGCACATCAGCATAGCATCTCAGGTTTACATAAAGTAAATACAGCAGTAAATACACTCGGTTTGTCCTCTGCGCCTTGCACAAAGCTACAGTGGCAATGTTGGCACTGCACTTTGAAGAAAGTAGTAACATTCTACTGAGAAGACACAAGGAAGACCTAGTGTCTTCTGTTTCTATTCTTTTGGTGGCTTCAATTCACCTCCGATGGCACAGTTGTTAATCCCCTTTACCTCTATGAAGCCTTAAATCTAATACCCCTATCAACCAGAAAATAGCTCTATGGAATCTGGACTGGTTACTCAGACAGGACATTGTCTTAATCTTTGTCTGTTGAGTTTAGGTTTTGAATGTAAGCATCTCAAGGCAAAGAATACTTCTTACTCTATATTTGAAAACTGATATACATTTTGCAAATAGCAAATACTCTGGTTTGACTGTATTTGAAGCCCCATAGACGTAAAACCTAAAAAAGATAAAATCTAAATAGGCAACAAACCTAATCCACACTTCCATGCAGTTGAAATATCTCACTGCATTAATGGCAAATAAGATTTACAAAACTTGGCCCCTAATTAGTATAAATATTATACAATTATTACAAGGTCATGCTAGCAGATATTAGCAAAATAGATGACCCACATGGATCTTACTCACTTTATCTGAGACTTTAAACCCAGCTCACACTCTGTTTCTAATGCCTAGAAAAATGGATCACTTTATTCACCCTGCAACAAGAAAATGTCCCAAACAACAGAATTTTTCATGCTATAAAAGACAGAAAGGAAAATTTCTGTTGTTTATTTCTGAAATTTCCATTATCAGAAGCATAGCTTGGGAAGGAAATTACCTTAAACTCTCATAGGAAACGATGCTAAGGAAAAGATAATCAAAATAATACAGGAATAATGAATGTGCAGTATGCAAGAATGTTATTTCACTACTCAGCTCTAGAAGTCTCATTCATCTATGCCAAGGAACCACAGATAAAAATATGAGCATTTTATTAGCCATCTTAAATGAAATATAATATTAATTTCGTGTACCTAATCTTCATTAGTGCTACATACATATTACTAGTGTAATTTAGTCAATTAGGCCAAAGCTACAAATCAGGTGCCACCATGAGAAATATAAAAAGGGAAGTTGCACAGAAAATATTAAAAGTGAGTAGCAAGGCAGCAGTAATAGGGACAGGCTGAGAGAGGAAATGAAGGATGGAAGTAAGAAAGTCCTTAAACCAGATAATTACAATCAGACTAAAAAAACCCACAGTTATAAATAACGTGTTTCAATACAAACATGTAAGCAGGAACTACCTTTAGATCCAAGCAGGCATTCACTAATGATCAAACAGACAAAGTAATAGAGGCTCTTAAATTCAGACCTAAGGTATGCAGTTTCATATTGCATTTCAATAGCTTTTCTGACTTGACATGTATTACTTCTTCTCTCTTTTCCCTTTGACTCAGCTGCTGTACAGAAGACCTTGTCACAACACAAACTAAATACAAAAACAATGTGTAACTTCAGTAGAGAATGAGGCTGGTAAATGCGTACATTCATCCTCACAGCCTTCTCCCCTCCGCCCCCTGCTTATTCCTTCCCCAGTCCAACCAAAAATATTACACATACACATGCACATGAATACACACACGTGCATATTATCAGCTTTATGCAATGAGAAATATGTTAATTTACTTAGTGCGTCAAGGCACATTTGGTGAGTGTGGATTAGCTAAAATAACAGAGGGGAAAAGCTGGGGTAAGCAGGCTGAAGCCCTGTGTGTGGCCAAGGCAGCGGGAAGCAAGGCAGAGAGAAAGAGAATGAGCCCAACAACACAACAGTGGAACAGGCAGCTGGCCTGAGATGCTAATTCAGCGCTTTAACAAATCAATGCCACTTGAAAAGTACAATGCGAGCCCTCACTGGGTAGATGTCAGGGGACCGAGAAAATGCATTCTCAAGTATTTCACATTAAGAGGGAATAATGTGTTAATTTATAACTCTTCACCCTATACACTTGGATTATCCATCTGTGTCAGTGATTTGACTTCTTAAATTTATCAAAAACATGCGCAAAGGGAGGCATCTTCTGCTAAAGCATTGGGAAATAGCGATTCAGGAACAGTCTGCCCTATATTGCTGTTGGGTGGACGGCTGGAGGGTTTTTTTTCTTTTTCCCTTTTTTTTCTTTTGGACCCTTTGGTCAAACGAAGGCCTTGCCTTAGTGGTGGCTGATTGCATTAGGTACCATCCGTCAAAAGTGACACCACAGAGCAGCAAAATCTTGAATCAGCAACCTGAGATGCCATCATCGGAATTTAGTTTAAGGAAACTTGGCAAAATCCCTCTGCACACCTAGCAGAAGAGAAGCTGCTACGATTAAAATGCCGTTCTAAATGCCAGCTGAGATCTACAGATGCTACCTGAAATACAAAGGAGAGGAGGCTGGGGAGGGAGAAGTAAGTTGGGTTTATTTTGAGATGGCATGTATGTATAAGGAATTTCTATGCAAACTTGAAGTGGAACTGCTGTAAGAAAAGTATTACTGATTGTCTTGAGGTCAGATTCTTGTAACTATTTCTTAACAAAAGATGTGTTTGTTTCAATTACATAGACAACATCATTTCATATGCATAGAAAAGTGAATTTCAGCCCAGAAAACACTGATCAAATCTAAATTGCTTTTGTTTGGAAAAGATGTCTGTTTAAAAAAATTTTTTTTTTGTTTATGTATTTATTGGTAAACTCTGCATTATTTTGAAGTGGTAAGCTACCTGCATGAGAATGAAGTCTGGTTTATTGAACATATATGTCATGGACAGTGGCAGTGTACCTTGCTGCCTCAATATCTACATCACAGTGCAGAGAAGCAAAATCCAAAGGAGCAATAGGGATAATGTACTACTGTACATGTACTAATTAGGATCAGCTCACTAATAATCAACACAAAGATAGAGTGCTTTCTGACCAGCTTCAAACTGTTACACATCTGTAGGTTGGATATTAACAGACAAAACAAAATTTAAGAAGAGAAAATAATTTCTAAAAATTCCAGGAAAACATAGGTGGCGTGTGCCATTTCAGATTAAATTAAATAGTCATGGACAACCTCCAAGGTGCTTGCATAATTGTAATTTATATTTCCTTGTATTTGTACTACACAACACCTATATTGTTGTAGGAATTTTTTTTTTGTCAATTATACAATTGCAATAGGAACCGACACTCTTAATTTCAGAACATTCATATGTAAATAATATGCTGATGAATGGAAATTAGATGCTATAGATGATACATAAGTATCCACATCTAGTAAATGGAAATGCTACTTCACTTAAATGGACTTCAGTACTACCACCTTTACCATCCCTTGCTTCCCTAGTAGAGGCAGGTACCACATAAGATAAGGGTAGGTAGCCTTTCAGGGGGTTTCTGGTAATTGTGAAATTAACCTAGAGAAATACACAAACTGGAAAACAAATCTGGCTTTGACAGGAATACGTTTCATAATTTCATTCTCTCACATGGGGGCTTTGTCTTTTCTTTCTGGCTATTTTTTTAAAAACAAAGACCTTGAAAATAAGTATTTTCTTTTCCATGAAGAATGCAAAATTATTTTCTTGCAAAACAGACACCCCTTAAGGAGCACTTCATATTTTTGGCACTGTGTACCTCTTTTCCTTCTCCTTGCATGAAACCTTATGAAGGATATAACATGCATGCTTCATAGGCTTGTTTAAAACCTGAAAGGATCCTGAGGGGGTCTTTAGGTCTGTTTATTAATTATAACCCAGAAAGGTACCACATATGTGCACTGATTGCAGAAAGTCTGCATCCTAGACTCTTGCACAAATTTCTAATCCTGTCTGTCCCATCCAGACTTCTCCCTAATATAAGCTATCTATTCTTATCATTATAGTACATTTAATCCCCCTCTGCTACTCCCCTCCCCTCCTTTCTGGACTCACCTAAGGGGTTAAAAGACTAGAGTACATTTGTGACTTGTCAGTGACATATAATACCCAGGTCCTTCATGCAATCAACTTTTACTTGACATGTATTTGCTCATCACAGGACCCGCATTACTACTGGGAAAATGAAGAAAAACCTAAATTAACACTTGACATTCAATATGGTCAAGTCCTTAATTGGCTGGGCTTCCTGAGAAAGCAATTTTCTATTCCCCAAACTGTTCGTGTGTCATGTGTGGAGTGCAGCTCTTGGCCATCACTGCTGTCCCTCGCTCACTCTAATGAGAGCAGATGAATTAGTGCTACGTGACACGATTTTAGCAGAGCTCCCTCATTCCCTCCCCCCAGTCCTTTTCCTCTGTTAGTGACAGCTGTGTGGCGGGGGGTGGGGACAAGGACACTAAGAAATGCCAATTCAAATAGTTGTGTGGAGACGGAATATTTTTTGAAATATTAAGTATTTTCTTGATATTCCTGGAACCTTGAAATTTAGAAGTAATAGGATGGAAAGGGAGACGCAGCAGTATAAAGATATAAGAAATTAGCTGAGTTTGCCTGGATACAAATTAACTTCCAGCATCTCTCCCATCCCTCTATTAACCTGTAGCAATCTAATTAAAATGGAAATTTCCTACACTGGAAAAGTAGTTTAAAAATATTTACAGAATTGCTAGCTAAATGAATTTGCATTTTTTTAATGTATATTTCATGTAAATAAAAAATCATTTCTACAGCATGCTTCCCTGTATGACAAAGATCACGTACTACAAAAGAACGTTTGTGTTTGTTTGGAAATTATGTCCATTGTATTCAATTTCTTTTTAGTATACAGGAAATTTCTTTCATCCAGGATGGTACTGCTCACTTTGTAATATAATGTTAAATTCTGATAATGGTTTAACTATCTGAATGGAAATCCCATAAAGAGCTCAAGTCTTTCCTGAGTATTTGTTGAATGACAGACGACTGCAATTTCTACTGCTAACATGAAAATAAAACAAATTAAAGCAATGCATAAAAAATGGCATTTCGGCTGGTATCAAAGGTAAAAAAGGAGACTACAGAAACAAGAAATCCAAAATACTTAAAATGAATTGCCCACCAAAAAAAATGAAGCATATAAATACCTGAACATCTATTATTGAAAATGCACAAATGACTACAAAATATTTCAAGGAGACAATTCTATCAGACTATACTTTCACTTGACTTCTTAAATGCAACAGAAAAAGCAACATCTGAGTCATATATTGTGAAAGAACTTTAAAATTAAATCTGACATTGCACAATCAGTTTAAGCAAAAAATTATAAGAATTATATTAACAGTATAGATGAACTTGCCTCAGGAAGTGCCTTTGTCTCAGATTAAAAAAAAAGTAGCTTTGGAATTTGCAAGTTATCTCTCCAATCTGAGCCTGGCCTTCTAAAGTCATACTACCTCAGTAATATAACACATAAGTGCAGACTTTTAGTTACAAGGCAGAAGAAATACATTTTTTGCTGTAAAATACATTCAATAAACATGCATTACCCAAAACAGAAATGAGATTTTTTTCCTTGTATGTTTCTGCTCCTCTGACAAAGGTGTGATGATTTTTATGTCTATAGTTGTAAATATTTCAATAAAGCAACAACAATGGTGTTTAAAGCCTCACTTTTTCCTATTTGCTTTTAAAACACCCTTTAGTCATTTCAGTGTTTTCAAACTACGCTGAATGAACACATACGGCTTTGGACACCAGACTTTCTAGAAGGCTTTATATGTTCCTCCTTGTCAGGTGCTGAAATAAGCCCTCAAAACACATTGAAAGCTCTAAAAGGCAACTATGACAAAAAATTTAAATATCAGTCATTCTGGGTGTTGCATTTTCACACAAAAGAACGGCAAAGAACAGAACCAGACTACCGATCATACCTGTATTAGCAGAATGCTAAACTTCAGAGCACTTCACTGACAACAAACAACTCCACATTTGAAGCACTTGTTGGTGAGGAGAGAAGTGGTTAAGGTTTCATTTTAGAACAAACCCCAAAGTTTACTCCCATAATTTTGTCAAAGAACAAGTACTGTAGCAGAAGCATCCTCAAGAAACAAAGGGCACAGTGATCTAGCTAAAAGTGTTGTGGTGACCTTTGAGACACTGACTAGTCTGACAAGCACCAGCATAGTTAAGGGGAGGATTATTAGCTAGCCTAGAAAGTGAAGAGCCATTTCAGCCTTACAAAGAACATGAACTAAATTCACTGAACCTGTACAGCTTGAGCATGTGAGTAACCCAGGTTAAGAAAGCCTTCACAGTGTATGATCCAAGGATTATGTTGAATATATGGCACCTCCCATCTGAAATTCATCCTGAGTTTGGGAAAACTAAAATCAAAGACGCACTGTACGACAAATTACCTTTACTATCAGCAGTACCAGCAGTATCTTCTGTCAACAGATATCACAGATACAGTGAAGTTCCTAGGAAACTCAGGAACTTTAGGACTACTCCTAAATAGCATAGGAAGACATGCATTAAAAAAGCCTTAGCTTTCCCTAGAAACATTAACTCTGTTTGGTGTAGGATATGCAGCACCAACATCCTGATTCAGCATGCTCAGATTTTAATCATGTAACCTCCTTCACTTTGCTGGATGAGAAGTAGAAATGACAGCAAATAATGGGTCAGAGGAACTACTTGCTGCTAAACTGAAAAGCTCCTTTCCTTACTGCCTACAGTAAAACAGCCCATTAAGAGTTGCTTTTTGATTAAAAACAAGTAAGTAATTTCAACTATGGCAAAGTGACATGTTTTAACTTGACATTTTGTTAAGGATGAGTACCCTGTGAAGCTCATGAAAGAGTGAAGAGATTCAGTGGAACACTAGGATTTACTATATATACTCAATGCCACTGTCACTCCTGTGCAAAACATGTCAACCCAGAAATATCTGACTCAACAGCCCTAAGGTTATTTAGAATAGAAAGTGAGATTTTTACATGTTTCACTTTGATGCCATGAAAGCAGCTGCATTAAGTTCTCTCAGTGGTTTTTAAAACCCAAATAAAATGCTTGCTCTGTGTTTTAAAAGTTACTGTGAAAATGTGTGCCACCCACCCAGTCAGTAATAGCTTACATTCACCATTTTCAGAAAAGATAAACACAGCAGAGAAGGAAATGATAATATAAAAACAGCCTGGCATGTGAAATGAGGAAAAGCATTGTAGAGTATCTGGCAAGACAAAGCCCACAAATGTTATTTTATGAAAATTAATAGCATCTGAAATTATACTCCCGTCCCAGTACTCTCACCCAACCTCATGCCCAAATTAAAAGTATTTCATCTAATTCCCAGTTGAGAAGGTTGCTAAAAGTGGTAAGTCACAGCTGTGTTGACATCAAAGTTCTTGAACACAAAATATCAGCGTCACACAACACACTTTGCAGATGCTTCGTTACAAGCAGCACCACTCAATTGATTTGAAATACCTAAACTGATAGTCTCCAGCCTCTTCAGCAGCTAAAGCCTTCTTTACAGTTCTGGAAACACAGCAACACTTTATTATGTTTATGCCAAACTTATCTGCACTTTGATTGGAATTTCACAATGACCAGTGGTTCAACTCAGTGGTACCTCAGACAGAGGTACTGAGGCTGAGAAGAGACCCCACTTATTCATCATTTTATCTAGATATTCTCCCTTTCATCCCTATTGAAATCTGTGACACAGACACATTCAATTTAAAATACAAACTAATCAACTATCCACTCCTTTCAAAAATGTTGGCATAATGATGATACCTGGAGATTCTCAATTATGAACAGAACTTATCTTTCCCTGAACATAACAGTCAAAAAAAAGCATTGGACGTCAAATTCTGCCCACTGGTAAATGATGCTTCCTTATAGCATATATCAGTATTTGCTTTGATATACCTTGATTCAGAAAATTGTACTCTCATAACACTTTTCTTCAGTCAACAGAATTACAACTATCTATGTAAGCGAGTGTACTGTAATTGTACAGAAACTACAGCACTGTTGTAACATCTGCACAGTAACTTCACTTATGAAGATGGAGAGCATTTCATCCAGTTCCAGATATGCAATTTTAATTTTTTTCTGGAGCTAAAAGCATTGGCTTCAACAACTTGCAAAAACCAATTACGGAATCTAGTGCTTTAATAATGACTTTAATAATTACAGCAACCGCTGAGGCTTTATCTTCACAAAGACAGTGGCTCTCTAGACCACATCTATCTAGCAAATAATGCTGACTTCTGCCTACTATTTTGAGTGGTTTCATTGTAGTCAATGACCATCACAAGTAAAATTTAGTGCAAAGCTCTTGCAGCAGTTTCTTACAGAGTTGACCAGCAGCCATATTTCAGTCCAATTAGAATTCTGGGACCACGTTTCTCCTAACTATATTACAATAAGTTGACCCAAAAGCCTACACTGCAATTCAGCTAGCATTTTCAAGCCCTTACTTTGTCTTTTACTATTTTAAACTACAGGAATTTCTATGCTCTTGGGGCTTGGATGCCTAAATTTCTAGAAGCCAATTTCTATTATCTACAATATGGTAGCAGAAGAATACACTGAATTCTAATCTGAAGAATATAATGAATAACAGCAATATTAAAAAAAAAAAAAATTATGAATTGACATATTTTATTTGGTATCATGGAACCAGTGATGGTTTTGCCATTCTTTTCAGTGAGTATCAGAGACCATAAAGTTAACAATTGATATTACTCATAATTCAAAATTAAATTCCTTATGAATCAATTACATGGTTAAAAATATAAAGAGGCTACATACATTAGCTACCTGAAATTATTACAGATAATATCAGAAAATGCATTTATAGTAGATAAAGTAAGATACCTGGAACAGGTAGTGTGATACCTAAACAGGTAGTTTTTAAGACTAAATTATTTAGGACTCTGATCATTTTAATGACTGCAGAGTTAGCTTCTGGAGAAATACTTTCCAAGTGGAAAGTATAAATTTTTTAGATATGTCCAGTCTCAGTGTTACAGTGGTTACATGGATACCTTATTTACATACTTTATTTGTTAAAAAAGTATTTACATGGATACTGTATGATTGCAATGTGGATTTTTTGCATGGAGGCTAGGGTGTGTTATTACTAATTCAAAGGAGAAAGAAAGAAAGGGTTACAGAATTCACAAAAAGCATGCAGACAAGATTCAGACTGGTACACAGTGTGTGATAAAAATCAAATATGGAACATAATGGGACATATGGAAACATATCTTTTGTGCAGGGAAGGATGAATCACAAGTTCACAGCTGGAATTTATGTGGATCCTTATTTAGTGGAGCATCTGTAGCCACTGTTTAGCTACATTCCCACATCAACAACAAAACAGTGCCACAGAAGAGAACACATGCATCAAGCTCCAGCTGGTATCTGCGCCCACCACTCCTTTCTTTTCCCTGAAGCCACATTTAGTCAGTTTTCTTTTTACAGTTTGTAGGTGAATAAACATGCATATGCAAGTCAGTGGATAGAAAAAAAATTCCACACCTGACCACTACTGAATTTTGGAAGGGATAGGGATGTGGTATAAAAAGGACAGGCTCAGAAAACAAAAACCCAGTCATTTAAAATCAGTCTCCTGTTTACAGTGTTACTTTATGCATTTACAAATGTAGGTATTTCATGAACTTGACATGTTAGAAGATTTTCATTTCAGTTTGGTACAATTTAAAAAGGCCATTAAAAATGTAAATTTAAAAATCATAGGAAACATTATTTATTTGGGTCTGTTTGTAGAAAACCAAATGTCAATTTCCTCTTTATAAAACTGGTTATGGACGGAATTGCCCTAACATCTCCAGACCTTTTTTATCCTCAACATGAAAACAAAGCAATAAATTAAAAAAAAAAAAAAAAAGCATATGGAGAAGAACATAATTTCATGTCTAAGCACTTTCACGCAAAAGATACATAAAGAGCAACCAAAGGTGTTCAAATTTGGATTAGTTTTGTTTTGGGGGTTTGTGATGTTTTCCTTTTTATCATCATTGCTGTCTATGCTATGAGTTAAATAATTTTCTTCCACTACCTTCTGAAAGATTTCATAAATGAAGAAATAGATTAGGAAACCGTACATTTTTATGCAAGATTAAAATTACATTTTAAAGTTTAAAAATGTATGAATTACCAGAGTTATTGAGCACTGGGTTATCAGAGGATTGTTTTTTTAAACTAGCATATACCACATAGCTAGCATACACCACACAGTCTCTCGAAAATGTATAATTAAAATTTTGAAGAATCTAGACTTTAAAGGTCATTCTTTTACAAATAATACATTATTTGAAACTAGAGTACAATGCTTTAATTCGTTCCCCAAATTTCACTTCTACAATTATTTCTTCATTTAGTATTTAACATGCTCCATCACAGAAGAAGCAAAACATGAATTATTTTTTTCTTGAGGAAAGACTGTGGGCAAAGCCCTCACAACAATTCTGTGATTATAGAAATATATATGTATTGATTTCAATGAGAAAAGGACTAAGCACTTAAAATAACAATTTTCTAATGTTGTAAAGAATTGGTTTTCTACAAAAAACCTTTGCATAAGCAGAAAATTTTGAGATACCTGGGGATTCACCTGTAATAGTGTACTGAAAGGGTGACTAACTCAATGAAGCTTTTACCACAAGAAAAAAAGATAGAAATTATTTAAATAAATTTTCAGATAGGTCTGATAATGTAGAAAAATTACTAACCGTGTTTATTATTGTCTGAATATTTTCCATATTCTTGCCCATGTTCTGAAACCCAGCTTTTACATCACTTCTTAGACAATCAGATTGGAAAGCCACTAACGAAACTACCCTCATTAACAAAAACATACACCAGTAGGTACCAGCTTTATTTTTTCTCAGTTTTTAATGAAAAGAAAACAAAAAATGCCATTTTACAATCATTGCAATTCCAAAACTGGAGAAGTAGCATTTTCCTTTGAATGAAAATTCACTTATGAGAGAGACTATAGATTTGTCAAGTTCTTGTAAATAAATTATCTGTGGATTGCTAAATACTAATTCAATATTGCAGCTTATACAAACAATTTTTTTTAATATTTAGGGGAGACAATATCTTCCAAATACTGTATCAAAATGTTAAAAACCCCCACATTTTCAACTAAATTTAAATCTTTCAGTTGTCTTTCTTATTTATCTCTGCAGAAAAAAATCAACATCTCAGTAGATTCCAGAGCAATATTTTAAGAGGTCTTTCAAAATAGTATAATAACATTCTATTTAGATGATTTTGTCTTTTATGACAAAATTATTTTGTTTTATAGGAGGAGGAAATCAAAATACAAATAATATGGATATTATACACTGGAAACAAACAGTCATACACATTTTACAATTTAAAACAGTGTTTACTATTCCACTGTCACTATTACAGTATAAATCCAACTTTTTTTTAAGAACAGAACAATTATCTTAAAAATGTAGTAAGTAAATCCATGATGATGAGATCCCATGTCAGACAGACAGATGTATTTCTATACATGAAAGAAATACAGGGCGAGTTGAGGGGTTTTTTTCCCTACCAGAAAGGAAGTAATTGACAGACTCCAGGTTAAAATTTATTTTCTTTTAATCTGACTATTCACTCTCATTCCCTTTCTCTTTCTTCCCCTCTCCACCCTGAACTGAACTTCAACATTGCATTAACAATGGACTAGTGGATAGGAGGATCTATTAAAATGAGTAACTCACTGTGTAAGGTACTTCCTTTGCAGAATGCTCCATCTGCATGAAGCCAATGTTTTGGTGTGCTGTCTGCTGCTGTAACTAGTTCTCTCCCAGATATCAATGAAGCTGTGCACACATTCTATTTTTTTTATGCAAATTATGGCTTTGGAGAGGTCATGTCTCAACACCACTGAATTAATAAGCAGCCAATCTGTGATATAAATAACATATTTAAAATCATCAATCAACTTTCAGATTATTACATTGTTTGCAGAACGTAATCAAAACTGCTAATAGTTCTCGCTGGGCATTTCTTTATGCCATTCTGCATGAAGATGCAGAAAAAATAAATCTCTTTCTGGAGAAGTTTGTAAAAAGCGCACTTTTCCTGCCATCTTTAAGAACATGAGCAGAGTGAGCTGTTTCATAAAACTGTTTGTACACCAATGTTTGAGTTATACTTGAGGAACACAGTAATTCAGAAAACACATTTCTGTTTAGGGCTTTAAATAAATGGTTTTGTAAAAAAAAAAAACCCACCTACTCCAAATCCTGAAAAAAAAATATAAATAAGCAACATTACTTAATCATGAACAAGATACAGAATCCCTGCGATTTTCAGAACAAATTATAAAATTTTTACACAGTTTTTCCTGTTTTAGAAACAGTAAGCCAGAAGTTGTCTTTGCTTTTCATACCTGCTTTCCACAAACCTTTTTTGTGCGCATTCTAATTTAAAAGAAAAACTAATATTAGATAAAGCAACACATAATTTGACAGCCTACCAGTTAAATTCTGACAGGGTCAATAAAATGAGAGCTTGCAGGAGTCCCAGATGAGGAACACTTTCATGAATGCCTCCATTGTGTAAACTCTCCGTATATCCTGCCTGCAAATGACAGTCATATGCCACCAGCTGCAGGAGGCATTCCAGCAATGTCAACTGCTGTGGGGCATTAAGGCAGGGTAGATGAGTTGGTACTTCTTAATATTTTTCCCTGGCTAGTGCGAGAGCTGACACACTTTACTCATTTAAGTGTTATTTTTTTAAAGACTATACTGTTTATTTAGAAATGTAAGAAAATATATAATTAAAGCCTTGCTAATGGAGCTCCTCATTTTAATAGTAGTTTTATTATATAAAGCCAGCTGGAAGCAATTATTTTTTCCTTGCATACTCTTCATTAGTTTTTACCTCCCTCCTCCCCAAGACATCTATTTCAGATGTTCTTATCAAATTTATGTATTTTAAAAAGTAAACTGTTCAGGGAACAAACAGCTACTGAAAGTTATAATACGAAGTGTGAAAACACATCCACCACTCAGAAAAACTGCTGCTACCACTTCCGAGGAGACTGTTTTCCTATGAATTCCACTTCACAGATTGCCATAAAATTTTTTAGAGAATTTCTGCAAGAACGAAATGACACATTTTTAATTAAGAACTAAGCCTGAACACAGCGATACAGGTTTGTGGGTTTAATTTGAACAATCTAATTTGCTTTTGAACAACTCACTGAAGTCCAGTCTGATTTATTTTTGTCTACCAAGTCTGTGTGGAAAAAAACAGTATTCAAGTATTCCATGAGTTTAATTTTCCCTTTTTTTTAATATTTTCTTTGTCAAATAAACATATTTGATATATGAGAATACAAATACAGTGAGGGGTTTTTTTTTTCAAATATTAGCAATGCCTTGGTTAAGAAATTGTAAGAAGTAGAGATCAAATTGAGATGCTTTTCACCATCTTCCATGTGGTAATCCAGAACATCACACATTTTTACCATGTTTTTGCATACAGACACAGTAAAATAAAACAACACTGAACTCTCCATGTCAGCATTTACATTAAGCCATCCTTGGAAGTGATGCTTCTCCTCTCTGCCCCTTATGTCTTCCTATAGACCCTTATAATCAAGATTGCTTTAATTATTCAATTACTACCAAGGAAAGGTTTTCTTTTAATACATATTCAGATATATATACTGAAAAAGAAAAACTGCAGCGAAAGAAAAATGAGGAAACACATAAATAAATAAAAGGTATCAATAATGATCTATCATAAAATGACATTTTGCCGTTGTACTTCCACAGGAGCCGTAACATCTCACAAGACATCCCTCTGAAAGCAGCAATAAAACTGCAGTAAGGTACACAAGGTTTTGTATTCTGTGCAGGCAAAGGGCAATGAATATGCTAAAAGAAAATCAATCTGCATAAAAAGATCTGACAATAACATCTTCTGGTTTGTTTTTATACATCTATATTTCTAATGAGAAAACAGAGAAGAAAGAACACTATGGGAAGCCAAATTTTTATGTAAACTAGAATAATTCCTGTCAAAATGCTACCTTGTTGATTAAATCACCCTTTATCCTGTTCTATTGCTACTTTTTCTTTGGAAAAGTTGGCAATTCCTGTTAGCAAGAAGTCCTGTAAACATTTCTCCTCCAATTTGTTTCATGTTGAATTATCCTGCCCAAATTTCATTCTGTGATTTCCGGTTGAAAAATTTCAAAAGTTAAGAGACAAACAGAAAGCAACCATATTTTTGCACTGGCTACTTCCAAGGTAACACACAAAAAACTGAGCTTTCAGTACACAGAGACATAAAGCCATACAGAGGCCCAAAATGTCTAAAAGCTCACACCTGACCAGACTTTAACAGAGAATCTTGTTTAATTTCTGGATTTTAATAAACCAGGAAAGGAGGTTTAGATTTCCTTAAGAAAGTGCAATAGCTATTTTAATTTTTTTAAAATTATGTTCCTTTCCTTGGTGTCTAAGCAATAGAAGAGATTAAAATACACAAGAGCAACTTTCTCTACCACCACAGAATCTTGTCTTGCCAAATACCTGCATATTTAGCTTCATAAAAGTTATTAATGTACAGAAGGCTTATAGAATTGAGCTCTGCTTACAGCTTGCTCTGAAGGCTAGCATGCTGTTATCTGTGATTTGGTACCTAAACTATATGTTGTCCTTGATGCATGACAGAGCCTCCAATGACATGAATGGAAAACACATGCTTGGATCACAGTGAGAATGTGATCCTTTTTATTCTGTTTTTCTCTTACTACCACACCAAGTGTTGAACTGTTCAGATGAAAAGAAATAAACTGTTCAAAGCTAGAAGTATTGCATTTTAAAGATATCAATCTTTAAGAAATGCACTAAAGAATGCATGGAGAGAATACATGTGCAGAGATTCAGGTAATCTAGCTCCTTTCCTGGAATTCTGGTAAAATAAAGTTTGAAAAGAAATACCACAAATAAACAAATAGTGTTCATTATGTGTGTCTTGCTATTTCCCGCGTTGTTAAAAATTACTGAGGAAAAGAAGAACAATTAAAGCACTGTCTTCATCATTAATTGCAGTAGGTATCACAAAAAATAGACAGGCATTTACCATGTCATTCAATTTCCTTTATAAGGGAAATATTCCAAAACCCACAGGTAGGCAGACTGCAGCACCGATCTCTACTGGCGTATTTGTGTTGTGGTCCATTTTCAGATAAACACAGTAAGTTTACCTGCCAGTGACAGTACATTTGAACTTCAGTGACAAGCCCAGAGTAAATTTCCTCACTTTCCATAAAACTTCTTAAAGCTTATTATTCACTTTGTAAGAGAAGATTGCTGAGTTCTGTGTGGTGCATGGGAGGGAACAGCAGGATTGTAATCATGACATTTTCTTTTCTGAACTCCCATTTTCTCTAAGTGGCAGATAACACTCTCCTTTCCTTTGCACAAGTGCACAGATACGCATCATCAGTAGAGGATGGGGATGCAATGGCTTCCTGAGAGAGTCAGAATAGCATCAGTGGTACACTGCTGGCAAGTTCACACTGATCAAAGCAATTCTGAGATGCTCACCCCCCGTCCTCCAAATGAGATGGCCTTTCTATGACAAAATATTGGGTGATACAGCCATGCAAGTGGCACTGTTTTCTCTGTCAGTGAACAAAAATGATTTAGAAAACAGTTGTCAAGTATTTTAATAAAGGAAGGGAGGCATTAGGATGTTATGATAATGAGTGTGATGAAGAGTAAAGCAACAGATGCCTGTCCATTGGCTGATGTACAGTCTCTTATTTTGGAAATTTGTTAGACAGACTGATGTTAAACTAAAGAATGCATTTTACCTCATTGAAAAACTGTACATAACCACACAGAAATTCATTATATAAAAATGCTTTTTAAGTTTACTCTTCTCTACAGGTCAGCTGGGCAAAAAATCAACCCCTTGATTACAGTTTATCTAGATGCTGACATTTGTCTTTACACTCTCTGAATTATAGCAAAAAGCTGCATTACTGGTTCTCTTTCTGAACTAAACGATTGAGACAGTAACAATGGAATTCTCCCTTTCTCCCTCTTCCCTGTTTCAGCTTTCTCTTTCTTGAGCCAGTATGATTCATCACCTCCTGGGTATACTAGAAGCCCCAAGTTTGGAAATTCTTCTAAACTGTGAAGAAACATTAGTCTACAAGGCAAATCCTTTTACAATAGCACAAGCACTATTGTTCAAGAAAAATAACTGAGCGAAGGAAGCTATACACAGCATATGTTTTGAGCATTTCTAGTAAGAAGTAAACGCTCTTTAAAGCTTTTGTTTCTGACTCTACTTTATGACGGCAGTTCTGTATCAGTGAACAGGGTGTTCCTTTGCAATCAGCACAGTGTCACAATGACCTGGCAAATGCGAATGCTTTCACTATCACTACAGTCCTTGCAGTCTTGCCTCAGCTGTGACCCATTCACTTTTGCCCCAACTTCACTAAGATGCCTTACTCAGCATCTAATTAGTTAGGGAAGATTTGCCTTGGCTCTTAACCCTGACATAAGAGCAGGAGACTCTGCTGCTGTTTTATACCAAATCTGTTCCATCACTACATTAATCAAATCCCTATAAAACTATACATGAATAAATAACTACTAAAATACAAAATAAAAAAAATATGAAACTGTGTATTTTAAAGTGTTAAATGCAAGTACTTATTGCACAATATATATTTAAGCATGTGATTTAATATGTTTCAATGATTCATGCAAATTTTACAGTGTTGTGCATATATATCTCAAAGCTCTGACAGGGTTAGCACATCATCAACAGATATAGAATGGCTCAAATATGTTCAAACACTGTATGTGTATATATGCAAGATTAATATGAATAGAAGGAAATGGGAAACAATATGCTGTATTTTAGTTCTCCTTTAAATATTGAACACAGTGACAGAAGCTGTTTCTCCCATAGTGAGAGATAGATTTTTTACTTTTAATCACGTATCATGCACATAGCTATGTATCTATCATTGCATGTACTTGTATGTGTAGTTGTATATGCCACACAAAACATCCTGCATTTTTGTCAGGTACAATATCTCCCAATGCTTCTATTCTGAGGTACATTGGAAGCTGCAAAAAATTCTTGAGGCATGTATTTTCGATTTGATAAAAGGACAAGTACACACTTAAACCATGCTTTACGAAAATAGCCAACAAAATTAAAGCAACTGAAATAAGACAATATAACCAATAAAGCTTCTAAATTAATATTAGCACACAAATTACTAAATTCATATTAGCACACAAACTTAATCATGAACAGCATAAAAAAGGAGAAAACCCCATCGGGGCTTAGCTCATCTTTAAAATGGTGTGATAAATATATCTGTATAATTATAAGATTATTATATTTGCTGATGCTTACTTTTAAAGGTGATTGTTAATTACTTAAAACTATGAAATGCATTTTACCAATGCCAATCTTCCTCTCAAAATGTTCATATTAAATCAATGTATGGTATTACAGCCTGTTGTCAAATTAAGTTTGAACTCTTTTCACATGTACATAGTTATATGCTACAGTAAAACAGTTAATTACTTAATAAATGTTAAAATTGCATACAACCTCTATGACCAGCAACCCAGAAACATTTAAAAAGCTTTCACCTTCAATCAATTACACTACTCTCCTATTTTTAAATACAGGTTCAATAAACAGTTTATGTGCCTATGTCTACATCAGTGCTAGGAACTATCAGATGCAAGAATGCAAGCACAGCTCAAAACAGGCAGTGCATGTTGTATGCAATTTAATACTTCTAGTAATGTAAGTGCATACTCCACATGTAATAAGTATTATTTAGTTTTCCTTGGAATAAGCATGCATTTATGCAAGGAAAGAAAGTTGAATTTACTGTACCATATCTCTTGTGAACAGATGCGTCTATATTAATATACATCATTGATTTAATTTTTCGTTTTCTTGGCTTCTCGCTCACCTATCTAGAAGTGATTTCTCTGGTGATAACTAACACATCATGCTAATGAGAGAATCTAATGTACAATAGAGAAATGTCACTACTAATAATATTTGCATGAAGTTAAATAAAGCAACTGTAAGAGAATGTCAGACAGTTGTTCTTTAATAAGATACAGTTACACAATGAAATTATGTTGTTAATTTTGTTACATCATTGAGTGAATCCTAAATTACTATATAATGATGCACAGATCCATTTATAATTCTGTATACTGCTTTTTCACTCTCATGTTGAAAATAGCTTCTGGAAAGGCTATTACCTTTTTATCTGAAATGGATTAAACATACTTCTTTCTCAACAAAAAGGTGGATGGCTCTGGCATTTTGTGTCACTGTGGGTTACAGCCATTTCTCTTACAGTCTCATTTCTGAAATGACTTTTAAGTATTTTAGAACATTACAGCCCTTAAGGTAACTGGATGAAGAAAAATGGCATTTCTTATTCTGACAAATGCACAAAACATTTATGAAAGCAGACAATCACAAAAGCCTGCTTTTTTTTTTTAATCAATCTAATCCAGACCTTCTTTTCTGTTGTTAACAACTCCTTGCCAGAACTAGAATGGGCAGTGCGTGCCCTGGACCTAACCAGATGAGCATGGAAAAGAAGCCAAGGGTTTCTGCTCATTCTCGACCTGTCACTGATCAAAGTGACCCAAAGAAGCACTCCTTTTTAAAAGTTAAGATTTACGCCCTTTGAGGTTATCAGACATTCTTCTGTATACAGAAGAGATGACCCCTTTCAAGCAAATCACAGACTTTTACATGGACAAAAGGTACATAGCCAAAACAATGCAGTCAAGTGGCCATGTCATAAACTTCTCACAGGTAATTTAGAATAGTACTCCTCTTCCCCTCTCACCCCACCAAAATCTAAATTTGCTCTGGAATGTGGAGATACCATTTTTTGTGCTCCCATTTGCGAAAGAAAATAGTCCAAAAATAAGTACCATCACACTTGCTATTAATAGCCCAAACTTGTACAATCAATCCTAATTTTTCTAAGACACATATCACAATGAAATTGATTTTCTTTTTTATATTGAGGAAAGTTATTCATTCCTATATTATGCAAATAGCAGTGCAGTGTGAGTTGAGAGGTAAGAGGAGGGCGGGATTGAAAGGTTTTGTTTTGTTCTAAATAAATCTTCTTGCTATGCTTCAATTTTTCCACTAAAATCCTGTTTGAGATTAAGTTACAGTTCCGAGGAAAAGTGATGGTGCTCAGAGTTTGTTTGCTTCTAAAAATATGTGGAAAAGCAGCATTACACATAGAAATTTAAAAGAGAAATGTCCCTAGCATTACTGTGTATATCTGGAAAAGTTTCACTAAACAGTTCTTTCAAACCATGCCAAACTTTGCTTGCAACTTATGTACATTTCATAACTTCATATTATTTGTACTCATGAAAACAATTTTTCTTAAAGTGTAGGAAAAGTTGTAAAAATACTTACATTTCCAGAAGGTGGACTGAAAATAATTGACTAGCAAATAAATAAAAACAGATAACAGAAAACAATATTCAAAATATTAGCGATTTACAAAGAAACACTGGCACTTAGACACAAATTTCCAGCTGCACTTGCACACTGTATGTGCAAGCCAGCAAGTTAT
>VWZP01002899.1:12307-36709 GCA_013396995.1 Dicaeum eximium
TTTTTTGTGGGGTCCCCCCCCCCCCTTGGTTCTGCTTTCAAATAAAGATATTATTTTTCAGTATTTTCAGCAGCAGTGGCAATTGCTGGGCTGGGAATCTGGTGGAGGATTCTCTGAGGGAGGGATTCTCTGACAGAAAGTGCCTGAAGTTCCTTCAGCTGTGGAGTTCTGCTGGTGATCCCAGCTCTCACCCAGGACAAATGGAAGGGCATGAAACGGATCCAAAATACCAGAAATCAAAGCCAAGGTGTGTCACAGGAAGGTCTCTGCACCCAGGGGTTTGGGGCTGCTGGGACAGCAGAAATCTGCAGCTTTCCTGCCTGGTGGGCACAGGAGAGTCTGGAATATTGCTGGAATGAGGGGATCTTTAGGCTCCTTCCAAGCCAGGCCATTCCCTGGTGCCATGGTTACTTACCTGGGGGTGAGGGGGCTGGGGACAGCAGTGACAGCAGAGGTGACAGCAGAGGTGACAGCAGCCTCCACCCTGCATTGCTGGTCCTTCCACCCCCTTGCCCTCCCAGAGGCCCAGGCATGGGATGATCCCAGGCTCTGGGAATAAGCAAGAGGTTACTCCCAGTTTTAGGTGACAGTGCCACTGTGGGACAGGTGGAAAAGGCACAAAGGGGTTGGCTGTGGGGAAAACTCAGCACAGGTCCCAGAGCAGCCACATGGATCTCAAGCTGTGTCAAGGGAAATTTAGGTTAGATATTAGGAAAAAGTTCTTTACATCCAGAGCGATCGAGTTCTGGAATGTTCTGCCCGGGGAGGTGCTGCAGTCCCCATCCCTGGGTGTGTTTAACAAAGCCTGGATGTGGCACTGGGTGCCAGGGTTTAGCTGAGCTGCTGGGGCTGGGCTGGACTCCATGATCTTGGAGGTCTCTCCCAACCCAGGGATTCTGGGATTCTGTGATTCTGTGATCCCACCTCCCTGCTCCACTTCCAGAGGCTCTGCCTTGAGGTCCTGAGGTGCTTTTTATCTTCACCCCCTCATTCCCATGGATGGCAGCTTTCCCTTGGCTGGGCCTGGGTCCTTCCTGCAGGTGCTGGTGCCTGCAGAGACCCCGGGGTGGGAAACCCTCCTGACACTGCTCAGCCAGAACCCCCCCGAGAGCGACCTGGCTTTGGATCTTCTCTGCTTGTGGTGAAAAAAGAGGCACAGACATTTCCCAGATGGGACTGGCAGAGCAAACTGTCCCTGTGGGAGGGGAGGTGGCACTCAGAGCTCTGGGCTGGGGACAAGGAGGGCATCGGGCACAGCTGGGGCTGCCTGGGCTGGGAGGGCTTTTCCAGCCCCTGGGATTTGGGGATTCCGGGAATGTGCTCTGGTGTTGTTGCCCCACATCCAGAGGGGAGGCTGCTGTGCCAGAGCTGGGGGTGCTGGGGATGCTGTGTCTGCCCCAGCACTTCCCACCGTGCCTCCTTCAGCTCCTGCAGAGCTCCTTTGTCCCAGGATCTTGGTCTTGGTCCCTGGAATGCGTTTCCAGATCCAGCTCCCTGTGTGTGGCTCTCCTGCTCGGCAGCTTCTTTTTAAGATTGTGTGATCCCAGACTGGGTTGGGTTGGAGGGACCTCAGAGCCCACCCAGTGCCAGCCCTGCCATGGCAGAGACACCTCCCACTGTCCCAGGCTGCTCCAGCCCCAGTGTCCAACCTGGCCTTGGGCCCTGCCAGGGATCCAGGGGCAGCCACAGCTGCTCTGGGAATTCCATCCTGGATCCCTGGCAGTGTCCCAGGCCAGGCTGGGGTAGGGGATGGGGCTGGATGAGCTTTAAGGTCCTTCCAACACAAACATCCCCTGACTCCACCCTGTGCTGAGGATTTCACCCAGTGCCTCTCTCAGAGGTTCGGGGTGGCTTTGGGGCTCCAGGACCAGCAGTGGCAGATGGGACCAGGGTGCCAGGACAAGTGTGACACTGCTGCCATGAGGATCCATTCACATCCAAAATCAGGGATAAGGCTGGGACTTGCTCTTTTCAGCGTCTCCAAGGACAAAGGGAAGTGGGACCCCCTGTGTGCAGTAGCTGCACAGGGCCTGGTGCATAACCCTCAGCTTTATCAGAAGTTTCCAGAGTGAGATGCAGCTTCCTCTCCTCGTTATTGAATTAATTGTTTTCCCAAGGAGGGGATTATGAGCAGGTTGGTCTCACCCTGATTCCTCAAATTGTAAATCCTGTGAGGAGCAGCTGAGGGAGCTGGGAAGGGGCTGAGCCTGGAGAAAAGGAGGCTCAGGGGGGACCTTGTGGCTCTGCACAGCTCCTGCCAGGAGGGGACAGCCGGGGGGGTCGGGCTCTGCTCCCAGGGAGCAGGGACAGGAGGAGAGGGAACGGCCTCAGGCTGGGCCAGGGCAGGCTCAGCTTGGACAGCAGCAGGAATTTCCCCATGGAAAGGGTGCTCAGGCCTTGGCAGGGGCTGCCCAGGGAGCTTTGGAGTGCCCATCCCTGCAGGTGTCACCTGGAGGTGGCACTCAGAGCTCTGGGCTGGGGACAAGGAGGGCATCGGGCACAGCTGGGGCTCCCTGGGCTGGGAGGGCTTTTCCAGCCCCAGGGATTTGGGGATTCCTGCTTTGGTGCAAGACGAGCAGGGATGTGCTTTGGAGCCACCAAAGCAGGAGCAGGGGGGGCTGTGACAGGAGCAGCCCTGCCCTGCTCTGGGACGTGGCAGCTCCTTGCCAGAGCAGGTTTGTGTCTCTGAGTGGCCTCACCTTTCCCTCTGCTCGGAAGCAGAGCCGTCAGAAAAGCTCAGCCTTTGATGGGGAGTGTGAGCTGCACACAGGTCAGAGCTCATAATGAGATAAACTTTCACTTGAAACTAATTCTTGAGCTTATTATGCTGTAATAGCTTTGGGAAAATCACTTTCCACGGACATATTGCGGTCTCTGAGGTACAGCTAAGCCAAAGAGGTGATTTTCCTCTTTATTTCCAAATGCAGCAGCTTTAAAGGACGCTTTCATGGATTAGGAAAACATGTTTTGGGTAAATCGTGCTACCCACGTCGAGGCTGCAGGCAATTAAATCCTGCCATTGAGATTACCAATTATTAGATTATATATGGATTTTTTTAAGCAGCAAGCTTGGTTCTGCTCGTGTGACAAGGGGCTGCACGAAGAAAACGGCGGAATGTGCAAAGAATTGTTAAATAACTGATAAATAGGCTTAAGTTCTTTAAACTGGCAGTGCAGTAGCTTAAGCAGTATGGTTTGGATCATCTAAATTTCCAAATACCTGGAGTATATTTGTAAACATGGCAATCTAGCATTTTGCCGAGCAGCACATTCACGTTCCAATTAGCATAAATGAGGATTTAACAGCTGATTGCACAGCGTGAATGATAGGGACTAATTGTCAGAGCGGGAGGGGTGCGGGATGATGCTCCCGGTGCTTCGGACGGCCGGGGCAGGGTTTGGGATTCCAGACTGGAGTTCCTGCATCCCCCCTGCTCTGCGGGACCGAGGGGATCCTGGAGGAGCTCCTGGAGGGGCGCTCAGAGCTAAGCTGGGCTCAACAGGGGCTGAGCTCACAGCTGGGCTCAGCTGGGATGGGGTGGGATGGGATGGGATGGGATGGGATGGGATAATGGGATGGGATGGGATGGGATGGGCATGCCCAGGGAGCCCGGATTTCCTCCAGGCTGCCTTTGGAGCCCCAGGAGAGCCTCACCTGCAGGTTTTTTTCCTCTCCTCACCTGTCCAGGTGACATTCCCACCTGAAGGCAGCTCCTGTTCCCGTGCTGCGCAGCCCCGGCGGGAGCACGGACCGGGATTTTCAGCTGGAGCAGGGAGGGGCTCAGCAGCCCCCAGGGCTCCTGATCCTCCCGGGAAGGGCTCTCCGGGGGCTCGTGGTCCCCGGCAGCCGCAGCCACCCGCTCTGCCCTTCTGCAGGGCTGATCCCGCCTCTTCCACCCCTCATTCCCGCAGGGATTCCCGTGGAAGCAGGCAGGAGGGGCGGCGGGGCAGCACCACCTTGTTCTCCACCTGGCATAAGCCTGGCAGAAGCTCCTTGGAAAAGCCAAGGTGTCCCTCAGAGGGAGAGGTCCCTGTGCCTGGGCAGCCCTGAGGGATCCCCTGCAGGATCCCCCCTCTCCCCACAGGCTGGGCGTGGAGCTGAGTTTACAGCACAGAATCCCCAAATTCCTGAGGCTGGAAAAGCCCTCCCAGCCCAGGGAGCCCCAGCTGTGCCCGATGCCCTCCTTGTCCCCAGCCCAGAGCTCTGAGTGCCACCTCCAGGTGACACCTGCAGGGATGGGCACTCCAAAGCTCCCTGGGCAGCCCCTGTCGATGTTGAGGCCTCACATCCCGATGGATTTAATGTCCCTTTTGGTCCCAGGGGCACAGGGATGACCCTTTAGCCTGAGGGGTTTGAGGATCCAGCACCACCTCTGAGCCAGGCCCCGTCTCCACCTCATCCTCAGCCCCTCCAGGAGCAGGGGATCCCTGAGGAAAGCCCCTCCTGTCCCAAATGTCACTGCTCTGCCCCTCCAGCAGCCAGGGAAGGGAGGGGAGCTGGCGCTGGTCCTGAGGGGCTGAGTGTGCCCCAGCAGCTGCTCCTGGGACTGCCATGGCCAGGCCCCGTCCCCAGGGTGCAGGAGGAGCACTGGGGGACCACCGATGGCACTTCTGGGTCCCTTCCCCAGTGACTGGATCGGGACAGCGCCATGGAAAGATCAGACACCATCCATAAACAATTCCTATCTGCAAGTGCCTGCGGGAGGGCAGAGGAAAAGGAGAAGGAAGGAAGAAAACGGCCTGAGATAAATCCTTACATGGAGTTGTTCATGGAATCATGGAATCCCAGACTGGTTTGGGTTGGGAGGGACCTCAGAGCCCACCCAGTGCCACCCCTGCCATGGCAGGGACCCCTCCCACTGTCCCAGGCTGCTCCAGCCCCAGTGTCCAACCTGGCCTTGGGCACTGCCAGGGATCCAGGGGCAGCCACAGCTGCTCTGGGAATTCCATCCCAGCCCTGCCCACCCTGCCAGGGAACAATTCCTCATTCCCAAGATCCCACCCAGCCCTGCCCTCTGGCACTGGGAGCCATTCCCTGTGTCCTGTCCCTCCAGGCCGTGTCCCCAGTCCCTCTGCAGCTCTCCTGGGGCCCCTTCAGGCCCTGGCAGGGCGATGACCCAAGGGTGGCTGCAGGGGGTGGACAAGAGGGTCCCAAACCCGAGCTGTGGGGACAATAAATCTCCCACCTGTGGCACTGAGCAGCAGCCACGGAGGAACTCGGATTCACTTCCTCTGCCCTGGGTTCATGGTGGGATTTCAGCCTCTCTGTGCTCTGGAATGGCTCCAAGGAATTGGAATCTCTGCAAGGGATCTCTCCTGGATGGCTGCAGAGCTGGATGTGCCTGTGCTCTCCTCAGCATCCTGGATTTGGTGGTTTTATCCTCTGGTGGAGCCCAGAATTCCAACACCAGAGCCCCTTCCCAGGCTGGCTCAGCAAGGGAGGGAATTCTGGGCACACTGAGGTTTTCCTTTTTAACCAAGGGCTCCAGGACAACCCTGTGCTAATCAGCATTATCCAGCCTGGCCAGTGCCAGGGTGACTTTTATTGGGAATGATCACTTTGGGAGATCAGAGACCAAAACAAAATAATTACCAGGGCCAGAAACTTTAAGGAGATTTCCAGTTTCTAATAAAGACATTTTACTGCATCGAATATTCAACCAAATGGGCAAAATCCTTTCCACAAAATGAAATGTTTCATTCCAAGAAAGAGCAAAATTAGGACAAAAATTATAAGAAAAGGAATTTTGAAGCAGGCCTGACTTCTTGTGTCACCAAACACCAGCAGTGCCAGCCTGGTGTTTTCATCTGAAAACAAAGCACATTTGGCTTCTTTTGGGCCCCGAATCATTAAATTCCAGATCTGTGCTTGGAGTGTGGCCACGGACACATCCAGGGTGAGCTGCAAAGCGCAGGTCTGGTGGAAAGGGACTCTCAAACCCCAACCCAGCTCTGCCACCAGATTTAGGCTTTTCTTGGCAGAGCCCCAGCACAGCACGACAGGATTTAATTGTTCTTGCAAAAAGCAGGGGCTGAAGCAGTGGTTTTAGAGCAAAATTCCCTTCCAAGTGGTGGATCTTCAGGAATAACCAACGTGTCCCACACAGGCAGCTGAGGGGGGACAGTTCTGATCCCAAACCTGTGAGAAGAGCTCAGGAAGCGCGCTGTGAGCTCCAGCTGGGACAGGAGGGCAGCAGCCAGCAGCCAGGAGCCAGGGCTCCACTGGATGGAGCTGCCCCACGGCTGGGCTGTGCAGGGAGAGGGGCTGGGGGCTCCAGGGGGCACCTCCTGGGACGGCCTGGCCTCAAATCCACCATGGACGGGGGTGCAGCAACCGGCCCAGGCAGCGGCACCACTGCCCATGGCAGGGCTTGGGATGGGATGAGCCCTAAGGTCCCTTCCAGCCCAAACCATTGCAGGGTTTTGAGTGCACACCAACCCCAGGGAACTCCCCAGGCTGGGCACAGGAGCTGGAAACGGCCCCGGCGGTGCTGCTGACAGGGGCTGGGTGTGAACCCAGCTGGGCAACAGGCTGATGGCACCTGGGCTGTGCCAGGGCAGGGATTGTCCCCCAGGGCAGGGATTGTCCCCTGTGCTGGCACTGTGTGACACCTCAGGGCTGTGTCCAGTTGTGGCTCCTGCAGGAGAGCCCTGGAGGGGCTGGAGCGTGTCCAGGGCAGGGAACGGAGCTGGGAAGGGGCTGGAGCCCCAAGAGGGGCTGAGGGAGCTGGGAAGGGGCTGAGCCTGGAGAAAAGGAGGCTCAGGGGGGACCTTGTGGCTCTGCACAGCTCCTGCCAGGAGGGGACAGCCGGGGGGGTCGGGCTCTGCTCCCAGGGAACAGGGACAGGAGGAGAGGGAACGGCCTCAGGCTGGGCCAGGGCAGGCTCAGCTTGGACAGCAGCAGGAATTTCCCCATGGAAAGGGTGCTCAGGCCTCGGCAGGGGCTGCCCAGGGAGCTTTGGAGTGCCCATCCCTGCAGGTGTCACCTGGAGGTGGCACTCAGAGCTCTGGGCTGGGGACAAGGAGGGCATCAGGACTTCACAGATTGCTGCCACTGCCTTTCTTCCAAACGAGATCCAAACATAGTGGAGCCTGTCTGTTCCTTCTCCTGGGTACAGGAGTTGGAAAAACAATATCAGGCTGATAATTTCCTGAGAGGACCCTTGAGCAGGAGCCCTCGTACCTCGTGATGTGGGACTGGGAGCAGGACAGGGCTCAAGGCCATCTGCCCTGGCTGCTCCTGACATCTGCTGTCCCCTCTGGCCACCCCGGGATGGGGACAAGCGCTGTTAATTACTGCAGGAGCATTTTCAGCCCTGCCTCCCTGGCAGGGGTCAGTGCGGGGTCCCTTCCCAGCCAAACCCAAATGCGTGACCCAGGCAAAGTTCAGAGCAGAGACAAGACCTGGCCTGACCTCAGGGATGGCCCAGCCTGCTCTGCAGGACAAGAAGGATAGAATTACCTTTTGGAATAAGGTTTCCATCCTCAGAAGGGCTGTCCCTGTGCAGCAGCAGCTGCTGCCGGGGAGGAGCGGGAAGGCTCCTGAGGGAGAGCAGATTCCCATGCAGACTGCTGGGAATGAGAGATTGTCCACCTGCAGCCCGCAGCAGGGCAGGCTCAGGGAGGCACAGAGGGATGGGGAAAGGACTGCTGGGTGTCACCCCCCCGAGGGGGACAGCCCCTGAAACCTGCCCGAGGTGAGGCACAGAGGGCCCTGCCTGGCGCTGCGGCCACCAGAACGAGGACTGGGGCAAGCACAGCACCTGCCCAGGTGGGACTGGCACTTCCAGGTGCTCACTGGGGCTGTTAAAAAACAAACAAACAGGGAGGGTGTTGGAATCCAGGGCACAGGGAATGTTTCTCTGCCTGTTTTGAGAAAATCTGACCCTCAGCAGAACTCTGCTTTTAACCTTCGTCCCTGGAAAAAATTGCCAAACCTTTGGGATGAGTTGGAGCACACAGGTGTGAATTAGATAGCAGTATGTAATAGTGGTAGTTTATCACAGGGTGAAGAATTTAGGGTTTTAGGATTTTAATATGAGAGTGAACAGGAGACAAGATGGACGATTTTGGGTGTTGTCCCTTCTTCCTTCTTGTCCCTCTTCAGCTCCATTTTCTGTAGCACTGGTGGCACAAAGTTATTGGTTAGAGAAAGCAGCCGTGTGGAAGTTACGTGAATAGATCAGTAGAAGTTATTGGTAGAAAAGTAGAAACAAAGTAGGTGTTAGAAAGTAATTGGGTTAAACAGCTTTAAAAGGCCTTGGTTTGGGTGTTTGGGTCCATTTTGTGCCTTGGTTTGGGGGTTTGGGTCCATTTTGTGCCTCGCTTCTCACACGCTGAGTCTGGTGTGCAGACGGGGCTGAACTTAAGAATAAACAAAATCCTGAAGACCAAGAGAAAGAGAATCCTGCTCATTCTTCATCCTTGGAAAAGAATTCAGCAGGGGAACCCCCTCCAAAGGGCCCAGGGGTTGGGTTCCCACTCTTGCTGGGACCAAAAAAAACCCAGCGGGAGGGGCAGCCTGGAAGTGTCCCTTTGCAATGGCAGCACTTCAGGACACCTTTTTTGCCAATTCTGACAATCCTCCCCAGAAGTGTGTGAGGGGATGGTGGATCCTAAAGGATCCCTTCCAGCTCAGGGATTCTGTGATTCCAGGGCTGCACAACGAAAGGAAGAGGTGGGAAGTGCCCAAGAGCTGCGGGAGGCCCCTGAGGAAGGAGAGAGTGAAGTTTTCTGTGGGAATGACCAGGGAGAACTTCGGATCAAAGAAACAATGAATGGAAAGAGTAGAGCAGAGCCTGGCTGTGTGTCCAGCCCAGGGGACAAAAGGGACAGCAGAGCCCCCAGACACCTCATCCCCCTCAGGAAGGTAAGGGATTATCCTAAAACCAAGCAGGAAAACCCTGCCACTGATGAAATGTTGCAGTTTGGTCTGGGAGGAGGATTTTCCTTTCAGCTCTGGACAGCAGCAAGGATCAAACCCTGTCTGGAAGCACCATTTCCTATATCCCCCAAATCCCATATCCTCCAAATCCCATATCCCATATCCCCCAAATCACATATCCCATATCTCCCAAATCCCATATCCCCCAAATCCCATACCCCTCATATCCCATATCCCAAATCCCATATCCCATATCCCAAATCCTATATCCCCCATATCCCATATCCCCCAAATCCCATATCTCCCATATCCCATATCCCAAATCCCCCATATCCCCCAAATCCCATATCCCATATCCCCCAAATCCCATATCCCCCATATCCCAAATCCCATATGCCATATTTCCCAAATCCCATATCCCATATCCTCCAAATCACATATCCCAAATCCCCCATATCCCCCAAATCCTATATCCCACATCCCCCAAATCCCATATCCCATANCCCAAATCCCATATCCCCCATATCCCATATCCCAAATCCCATATCCCCCAAATCCCGTATTCCCCATATCCCAAATCCCATATCCCCCATATCCCATACCCCAAATCCCATATCCCCCCATCCCAGAGGAACATCTCCCACAGGGAATGGAGGCCCCAGTTCCACCCAACATTTCCCAGGGATTTCCTCTCCTGTTCCTTGTTCAGCCCCTTGCCCAAGGCTGGGTTCTGTTCTATCAAAGTTTCATTATTTTGGAAATAACAATCCGTTGTCTGCTTTAGCATAAACAGCACTTCTGCAGTTGTGGGTTTTGTCAGATTTTGGGGCATGGAGGTACTGGATGGACTGGATGGTCCCAGAGTTCTCTTCCAGCCTTGCTGACTCTGGGATTAAAGTGCTGGATGAAGCATCCAACAAATGGCAAATCCCAGCCCGGCTCTGGGAATCAGTCAAGTGGATTTTGCTGCAGCTTTGCTTCAGGAGGGAAAATTCCAGCAGCGTTGGGTATTTTGAAATGGAACATTCTCGGGTTTTTTTGGGCTCTCAGCAGGGTTCTGTGTGGAATACCTTGGATTTTGTGTTCTAGTGAACATTGCAATACAAATGTGGGTAAAAAGAGATGAAACAGGATGGAGCAGCTTGATCAGAATTTTCATTTTTATTTTATTTTATTTCCTCCATTAATTATTTTGTTCTTTGTTTCTTTTAAGTGTCCTCAAAATCAAGGTTTCTTTGGATCCTTCCTTTTAATGGAATTGCCACTGTCTGTACAAAAACTCAAATGGAATGGAATGGAATGGGATGGGATGGGATGGAATGGAATGGAATGGGATGGAATGGAATGGAATGGAATCTCTGTTTCTCCTGCCCCCAGCACTGTGGTCTCCCTGATTTATTAAATTTTATTAAATTCACCATCTCCTGCTGTATCTGCAACCAACCCATGACCTTCCCCTTATTTCCCTCTCCACAAGTAGGAAAGAGGTGCCACATCCCCATTTCCCACAACTCCTTCAGGACTGGACTTTTAAAAGCAACAGAAATTATTCTTTTGTTGACAGCAAGTCTGATGAGTTTAATTCCAGTTTTAATTCCAGGCTGTGCAGGGATGATCCTTCTCGGCCCGGGCTCTGGGGGTGTGCAGGATCCCCATCACACATTTTTGGGCAGCAGTGCCAGGGAGGAGAAGGCAGATCCTGGAGGAAACGAATGTGTGGGATAAGGCAGGTTTGAGTCAGGGTCCCAGGCTGCTGAAGGAGCTCTCCTGCTGCTCCTGGCAGGAATAGTTTGGCTCAAGAGGGAGGTTTTGAAGAATTCCTCACCCCTCTGTCTCCAGCAGCTCCACCTCCTGCCCAGCTGCTGCAAACTGGCAGGTTGGGAGTGTAGCTGCCTTTTTTTTGGATAAACTAGGCCTGGAACTTGAGGTTTTTTCCCTAAGTTCATTAATTCCCTTCATTCCTCTTCCGCTGTCCTTGATCACCTTTCCATCCCTGCTCTCTCAGGGAGTGCAGACCTGCAGACCTGCACCCAGGTGTGTCCTTGGGCCCTCCAACCAACCTGGCAGGAAGTGCTCGTGCTCTGGGGGACAAAGGTTTGGGGTCCTTCTGATTCCAGCCAGAGAATCAGAATGGGAGAATTCATAAACACTCCTTGTTCTTTTTCCACAAATTGCCTGTGCCTTTTCAATGCCAGCAGAGCCAGTTGGGGTTTTGTCCAATCCAGCTGCAAAAGGGGACATTTAGGGGAGATGCAGGAATTAGGAATTGTTCCCTGGCAGGGTGGGCAGGGCTGGGATGGAATTCCCAGAGCAGCTGTGGCTGCCCCTGGATCCCTGGCAGTGCCCAAGGCCAGGTTGGACACTGGGGCTGGAGCAGCCTGGGACAGTGGGAGGTGTCCCTGCCATGGCAGGGGTGACACTGGGTGGGCTCTGAGGTCCCTCCCAGCCCAAACCAGTCTGGGATTCCCTGATTCTGAATTTGAATGTCCATCACACAAGAAAGCTTTTTACCACTACCAACCCCAAACCCTTCATCCCAGCTGTGGTCTGCACATCCCTGAGCCCTCCATCCACGGCAGATCCTCTGTCTGGAGCCCTGAGGTGCCAGCCCAGCAATGCAGAACTCCCAGTGGGCCTGGGGCAGCAGGGAAGGACCTTCCTGTGCTTTTGGAGAAGCTGAATGTCCATGGCACGCTGGGGAAGGATGGGAAGCCCTTTGGAATGAGACAGTGTCATGAAAGAATGGGATTTCTCTGTAACTGTTTATTCCCAGGCTTTTATTGTTCTCAGCTGCATCCAGGCTCATCTGGATATATCCCAAAGTGTCAGGAAATCCAGGCTTGTGCCCATCCCACCGTTGGTGTGGGAAGGTGCTCTGGGGTGTTTGTGCTCTGTGGGTGTCTCCTGGCTCTCTCTCACACAGGGGATACAGAGGCTCAGCTGCAGCAAAATCCTTGTTTTTTTCAGTGGAAAAGAGGCTGTGGAGCCGGAGCCACCATTTCCCAAAAGAAAGCACCCAGTGAAAAAGAGAAATGAGCTCCAGTAAGGGTTGACTTCGCTGAGGGGAGGGTGACTCCTCAGATTGCCTCAGTTTGGGATGCAAAGGAAACAGACATTTCTTTTCCATGGGGAATTCTGGGAATTGTGAAATCATTCGAATGTTTCATCCTAAAAACATCCCATCACCATGGCACCAGTAGGCCCTGGGTGCCACTTTCTGAGGCTCAGTGCCTGTAGGCTCCTGCCCCAAGACATGGCATCCCCTCAGGGTCCTTTGGGTTTGGGGCTCCTGTGAACACGTGTGCCAGGGCCTGCCCACCCTGCCAGGGAACAATTCCTCATTCCCAAGATCCCACCCAGCCCTGCCCTCTGGCACTGGGAGCCATTCCCTGTGCCCTGTCCCTCCAGGCCTTGTCCCCAGTCCCTCTGCAGCTCTCCTGGAGCCCCTTCAGGCCCTGGCAGGGCTCTGAGCTCTCCCTGGAGCTTCTCCTCTCCAGGTGAGCACCCCCAGGTGTCCCAGCCTGGCTCCAGAGGGGCTCCAGCCCTGGAGCAGCCCCGTGGCTCCTCTGGGCTCTCTCCAGCAGCTCCAGGTCCCTCCTGTGCTGGGATCCCAGACCTGGCTGCAGTGGGGCAGAGCAGAGGGGCAGGATCCTGCTCCGCATGCTGCCCACCCCAGTTAAACAGGTATTTGTGGTGCTGCTGGGCAGCTGCTGGGGCTCAGGTGCTTCCCAAGCCCTTCTCAGGGCAGTGGGAGCCCTCTTTCCCCACAGGATCCCGTTCTCCCTGCCCCACACCCCAAATCCTGGCAGGAACCCACCAGGGTGCTGCTGGGCAGGGCTGGGACCAGCCCTGCTCTGTTTCCTCCATAGCTGGGCTCTGGTGGCTGCTCAGGCTCCTGGGCAAGGTCCTGGTGCCCCTCACCAAACTGCTCTCATGGTTTCCTGGTGCTCCTCAGGGCTCCCTGGTGCCCCTTACCAAACTGCTCTCAGGGTTCCCTGGTTCNTCTGGTGCCCCTCACCAAACCGCTCCTCTCCACCCCGCTCTCAGGGTTCCCTGGTGCCCCTCAGGCTTCCCTGGTGCCCCTCATGGTTCCCTGGTGCCCTTCAGGGTTCCTTGGGGCCCCTCACCAAACTGCTCCTCACCAACCCGCCCCTCCCCAACCCGCTCCTCTCCAAGCCGCTCTCAGGGTTCCCTGGTGCCCCTCAGGCTTCCCTGGTGCCCCTCATGGTTCCCTGGTGCCCTTCAGGGTTCCCTGGTGCTCCTCACCAAACCGCTCCTCTCCAAGCCGCTCTCAGGCTGCCCTCACTCCGGCCTCTGCTCCCTCAGGGCTCTGAAGCACCAGCTGAGCCCCAGCGGCTCAGACCTTCCCTCCGGCAGGAATAAAGCCCAGCACCCGAGCCCACGGCCCCAGCCTGCCCACGAGCTGGATTTAGCGCTGGGCCGGGCTTAGGGCCGGGCTTAGGGCCGGCCCATGTGGGTGCGGGATCTGCGGCAAAGCCGAGCTTAGCGGCGACAGAAGGCCGGCTTCTCCTGGGCCGCGGAAAAACCCACCCAGCGGAGACAAGCAAAGCAAAACAAGTGTTTTTATTAAACTTGCACGCACTTAAGGCGCTGCTTTGAACCTTTAGAGCCCAGCCCAGGCGATGAATGTCCTCATCTGGCTTTAAAAGGTGGGGACAATGTCGTGCACTTAAATCCCTTCACTGGAAATTTCGTGCCTCTCATTTGTTTAGCCACAGTGGAGAAAAGCCCAGTCACAAAACTTTCCTGCGGGCTTAAGGAGATTTCTCCTTTGAAGCAGCCCTAACAATAATACTGTAATAGAAGTAAAGCCCGCTCCTCTTTACCCCGAGCAGATTTTCCCCTCCACAAACGTGCTGCAATCGATGACAAAGTGTCTCTGCCTAAGCAGGACCTCTCCCCCTCCACCCCCGGCTACTTTGTGTTGAACTTTTCCGAGCCGGCCATAAATACGGAGATACCAAAGAGTTAATTTGCGTTTTTAAACCTCCTTCCCAATATCCTCTCTCATTCCTGCATAAAATCCCCATGTCCAGACATCAAATCAGTAAACCCTGTTGCCTGTCAGCGAGGACAATGTCAGGCCATTAGTATGTTAATAAGTCCGGAGGGTGACAGGTGGCCTAGTAGACAGCTCAATTAAGCTGCTCATTAAACACACGCTAACGAACAGCCAAGGCAGGGCCTGAACAGCACCATTCTGTAATGACATGATGTCAGAGCGAACAAATGAGGAAAAATAACAAAAACATTACAGCAGTGACAGACGCCACTAATAGGGACCCCTTGCACTACATCAGCCCTCAAATCAATGAGCAACAGGGATCAAAAAACTCGACCCAACATTCTCAGGGGACTGAATGCAGCGAGATTTTTTTGGTTGGGGTTTTTTTTTCCCCTCTCTTTTTATTTTTTTTTTCTCCCCCTCGACTAAAATTATCACAAAATATCAGGAATTAATAACGGGCTGGAGGGAGGGCGATGAAGGGGCAGAGTTTGTTTCCTGTGGTTTTAACCATAAAAATGTGAACACTTTGGAAGGTGAGGCCTGAATGAAAATCATTCTTTAATGGGCTCATCATTTCAATTTGATTGGCAGATTTTGCCTTTATCCTGCCTTTCCCCCCCCTTTTCCTGGAGGATGCAGGTTCCGTGATCTGCTGTACCTGCTCGGCCTCCTCGTTCACCACAGGTCACCCCACCAGTTAAGAACTTTGAAAGTGCAGATTTGTCGCTATTATTTTGAAAAAGGGGACTTCCAGCAGCTGGTGGAGAAGAAATCCTATCGTTTTCAAGTCAGGAGCTTCCCGGGTAATAAATTCAAGCATCCGACGGGTGCTGAAATGACATTTGAGCCCGGCTTTGCTAAACTAATAGGCTGGTTGGCCATTATAAGGTCACGACCCGAGCTCTCAGCCCCGCTGCAGAGCTGTGTTAAGTTAACAACTGACACCTCGCTGCCTTTCCCTACAGGTCCAACTCCAGATTCCCGCTAATAACCGGGATAATCGAGTCCTGCCACGCACTGCGGCTGTGGGGAGAAGGAAAAAGGAAACAGAAGTAAAAGAAACAAAATGAGCAGATGCTTTGGAGGCCGCTCCTGGCCAGGTGTGGGAGCGGCTGTGAGCAGGTTGTACCAGCAAAGCTGCCATCATATTTTGGGAGCCACTAAAGTACTCCCCCAGTTTAACCCACTGGTTTAACTGGTCCCTCTTGTACCTGCCCGTGCAAAGTGGGTGCCAAGGGCTGTTGCAGCAGTAATTGATTTTTTCTAGCCCTTTTGGCCTCCCACAAACAAGGCCCCGAGCGCTGGAAAATGAGAATTAAAGGGTGCAAGTGCGGTGGGTGTTGCTGGGCTGGATCCAGCTGTGCCACAGACAATGATGCGAGGCAGACATCAGATGTCAGATTAGTGTGGAGTGACAAAACAGCCCGGCTTGCCCCAATATGGTGACAAAAAATGAGCACAGCTGAGGGCGAGCTCAAAGGGCCCAACGGCGCTGGCACTGCGTGCGCCAGATTTCCACAGCTCTGTGTCAACTGCTCCAGCTCCAACCTGCAGGGCTGGAACCAGCCTGGGAAGCCAGGCACAGGGCAGCTGGCACAGGCCAGGGGCTGGATGAAACGTGCCCAGCTCCAGAGCAGTGCCAGGGGAGTGGGGAAACGCAGGAGGAGCAGCCCCTTCTCCCATGTTTAACACACCGAGGGCGAGGGAGCTGCACTGCCGAGGAAAGCGTCACGTCAGCACTCCTTGCCTTTTTCCAGGGAAGAGTCATCCGTGTCCCAGTGTCTCCACGCTGATTTTGCACACAGAGCTTTGGCTGCCTTGGTGCAGGGGGTCTCAGCTGGGCACTGATGTGCAGAGGTATCTTTGTTTGTCACCCACTCCTGACTCTGGAGAGCGGCTTTGGGTCTCCCTGCTCTTTGCAGCTTGGCTTGGATTTAGGGCTGAAAAAATAAAAAGCAGTTGTGCCTTGGAGAAGGCAGCTGAAGTTTCTGGGGGTGCTTCAGTGCTGAAGCACTTCAGTGCTGAAGTTTTGGGTATCAGGGTATGACAAAGATCTGAAACTCGCAGAGGGTGTCCAGAGGAGGGACAGGAGGATGGGGAAGGGTCTGGAGGGCCCCACGAGGTCACTTGGGCAGTTCAGGCTGGAGCAGGCTGAGCTCAGAGCTCCTCCCGAGGGGCAGCGCAGGGACAGCTCCCAGCTCTGCTCTGGGCCAGGGACAGCACCCAGGGAGTGCCTGGGGCTGGGCCAGGGCAGGCTCAGCCTGGAGAGCAGGGAAAGGCTCTTCCCCAGAGGTGCTGGCACTGCCCAGGCTCCCCAGGGAATGGGCACGGCCCCGAGGCTGCCAGAGCTCCAGGAGCCTTTGGGCAGCGCTGCCAGGGATGGACAGGGTGGGCTTGGGGGGGCAGGATCGATGATCCCTGGAGGTCCCCTCAGCTCAGGACATTCCAGGACTCTGTGATTCTATGGAATGTCTTCCTGGTGTAACACAGGGAGCAGCACTGAACAATCTGGGAGTGCAAAGCCAACACGGTAAAAACGTGTGTTGGGAGCCAGCCCAAGCATGAGAGCTCCTGGTTCCTAAAAGGCTTTGAAGAGTTGTAAGGTGAGAAAATCACAGAATCCAGAGTAGGAGGCATGGGAGAGACCTTCAGGATCATTTAATCCAGCTTGGGTCAGCAAGCCAGCACCACCAACACCATCTCTGTGTCCCCAGGTGCCACATCTGGACACTCTGGGACATCCCCAGAGACAGTGGTCCCACCACATGAACTTGATGGTGCCTCACATCTCCAGGCTGTGAGACCTGGGGAAATCGAAACCCGTTTGTGGTGGCAGCAGTGTCCAACATCAGAGCAGCGCCATGGCTGTACCTCAGAAACAAACACAACCCTGGCCAAGAAACCACTTTAAAATGCTGAGGATCAGCCCTGAGCCGAAGCAAACTGCCCAGTGTCAGCCCTGCTCTCCTTCCCAATGCCCTCCCAGCCTCAGGGGGCAGGGGCTGTCCCAGACAGGGGACAACAACCACCCAGCATGACCACACTGCACTGGGATTTGGCGCCTTTGCCTTGCAGAGGAAAAAGCAGTGCCAAGGACTGAGGGGTGTGACGGAGCAGAAAACCCCTCTGACCAGTTGGGTTTGGTTTTTTTAATTCAGGGTTAGGGTTGGGATTAAATGTGTGAGACAGTGTTTCTTGTTCAGGCTTAGATGTTTATTAGTCCTTATTTATATTATAGTTGCACAAGTGTGAGTTCTATAGTACTTCACAGTAATAAACTAAAAATGGGGTTGTATCTCTCATTCTATAAGGCTTTTTAAGGATAAACTGTCCAATTAAGAAATGACACCTAAATTATTTTGACTTTTAATTTAACAACTAACTACTTGTGGTTTGTAATGTGGACTTTTTTATTTAATTACACAACACCACCCAAACCCATGGAGAAGAAGGACTAACTTCTGCTTTAAAACCTCCATCTTGCTTTATATCCATTCCTGTATTCTAAACCCTTAAACTCTGAGTTTCCCCCCTGTGCTATCACACACTTCTATTCCCACTCCACACCCACAATCCCAGTGCTGCCATTCCATTTTGGAGCCTTCTCCAGGGCCTCAGGTCCAGTGCAGTGTTCTCTGGGGGGTCAGTGCCTGGCAGCACAGAAAGGCTGAAATTCTCAGTGACCAGGGTTCCAACACTGACCACTCCCTGAAGCTGTAGGAAAGTCCCATCCGTGGTCCTTGGCTTTCCCTGGTCTGGAAATGGCTCCCAAGATCTGCCTGCTGACACAGAAGTTTGCCCTCCACAATTCCTCATAAAATTCCTTTCACACCAGCTGAAGGGAGGGAGAAGATGTTGCTGGAGTGAGCTGAGGCACCGGGCCACAGAAAAAAGTAGGAAATATCCAGGGGTTTTGTGGTTTTGGGATATTCTGGCATTACCTGTGCCCAAATCACCCCCACCGATGCCAGCAGCAGCTGAGATGTCCTGCAGCTCTGGCATCTCCACATTGCCAGGATTTGTCCTGGCCTGTCCCTCGCCATTCCCTGTCCCCAAACCCACAGGGCAGGGCTGGATGGGATCTTGGGAATGAGGAATTGTTCCCTGGCAGGGTGGGCAGGGCTGGGATGGAATTCCCAGAGCAGCTGTGGCTGCCCCTGGATCCCTGGCAGTGCCCAAGGCCAGGCTGGACACTGGGGCTGGAGCAGCCTGGGACAGTGGGAGGTGTCCCTGCCATGGCAGGGGTGGCACTGGGTGGGCTCTGAGGTTTTTCCAACCCAAACAAGACAGTGAGAAAGCTACACAAGGTTTCAGGTTAACCCCGGATTTGCTCCCAGGCTGGCTCTGAGCTGAGCTTTGCCCGTCCCAGTCTGTGCCAGGCTGGAGCAGGAGTGAAGCAGCCCCAGGTTGGGATGTTCTGTGTCAGCTCAGAAGATGACACATACCAAGTTTCACAGCCCTGCTGGGAATTGTCTGCCTGCTGAAATTAAATAAGCAGCTGAGGCTTTCAAACTTGCTGCTCCATAATGGGTAAAATATTCCACGTGATTAGAGCCTGGAAAATCAATATGACCTTTGCAGCATTACTAAAAGGTGCTGGGTGAGCTCCCTGGACACCAGGGACACCAGGTCGTTCCTCCTGCATGGGATGTCCCTGGAATAGCAGCTCCAGGGGCCTGGGGACGCTGGCTGTCCCCAGAGAGGTCCCTGCTGCCACTGCAGTCCCCATCTGCAGGGTGGGGGATCCCAACGTGCTCTGCAAGGCCATGGGGAGCCCTTCCCCTCTGCCCTCCCTGCTGCCTCTGCCAGGAATTGCTGGGACTCCAAGGTGGGCAAGAGACCCCTGGGCTGTGCCAGCCCCAGTGTGGGCACAGCCCCAGGGCAGGGATTGTCCCCTGTGCTGGCACTGTGTGACACCTCAGGGCTGTGTCCAGTTGTGGCTCCTGCAGGAGATCCCTGGAGGGGCTGGAGCGTGTCCAGGGCAGGGAACGGAGCTGGGAAGGGGCTGGAGCCCCAGGAGGGGCTGAGGGAGCTGGGAAGGGGCTGAGCCTGGAGAAAAGGAGGCTCAGGGGGGACCTTGTGGCTCTGCACAGCTCCTGCCAGGAGGGGACAGCTGGGGGGGTCGGGCTCTGCTCCCAGGGAACAGGGACAGGAGGAGAGGGAACGGCCTCAGGCTGGGCCAGGGCAGGCTCAGCTTGGACAGCAGCAGGAATTTCCCCATGGAAAGGGTGCTCAGGCCTTGGCAGGGGCTGCCCAGGGAGCTTTGGAGTGCCCATCCCTGCAGGTGTCACCTGGAGGGGGCACTCAGAGCTCTGGGCTGGGGACAAGGAGGGCATCGGGCACAGCTGGGACTGCCTGGGCTGGGAGGGCTTTTCCAGCCCCAGGGATTTGGGGATTCTGGGATTTCACCTGAACCTGGAGAACACTCTTGTTTCCTGGAAAAGCAGATGAGAGTTTTGCCAGGTTTTCCTCGTGCACAGGAAGTCCCTCAGCTGTACCAGCCAGATCCTGAATTCAGGAATTCCTTCCCAAGGTTCAGGCATTGAGATTTGCGGAGTTTTTGACCAGTTCATGTTTACAGTGGCTCCTGACACAGGTTTGTGCAGCTCTGGGGTCCCAGCACTTTGGGGACCCTTCAGGGAGGAGAAGGGGAGATCTGGAGGCTCCAAAATCTCCCCTCCCCAGGCCTGGAAAGCAGCACCAGGTACCGGGATAGACCTTTCCCTCCTCATCCTGGGGTCAATCCTCCTGTCCCACGTCAGGGGCTGTGGACACCCTGCTGCCTTTTGGCACCCAGAGGAAGGGGAGTCCCTTTGGTGTCCATGACACAACTTTGGGAAGGTGGCAGCAGATCCAAAAGCTGAATGTGATGCCTTCAGTTTTAGCTTTCATATTTTCCAGGTTCTGTACTGTATTGGTGCATAACCTGAACTCCATATAAAGTGTCAGCAAGTTCTCCCCACAGCTCAGTCACACACAACAATCCTGTTCCAGCCCAGAGCCAAGGACACGCTGCAGCTCCAGCCCCAAAAAGTGCCAAAAACAGAGAACTGAGGAGAGCAAACTGGGAGGGTGGGACTGCATCACCTGGAGCTGGAATTGGACAATTAACCCCAGTATGGAAATGGACCAAAACTTATCAAAGTGTGACAACTTGTGATCCATCGTCCACATTGGGTGCAGCCCTGGCTGGGCTCTTGTGCTGCCCAAGGTGGATCCTTGAAGGCCTTTTAATAAATAAAGGTTAATAAATTAACCTACTTTATTATTTAACTCTGTCCAGCCTCAGTTCCAGGCCAGCCTCTTTAGGCATCAGATGTGTCAGGCACAGCTTTCCTGGAGGAAAAAAAAAAGAAATTAAAAAAACCTTTCCCACTGAGATGTTGAGATGGAGCAGCTCTTCCATAACACCTGGTTCTGGCTCCTTTGCTTCCTGCCAGGTGCACCCAGGACCTGTCTGGTTCCTGACCTTGCACAGGTGGCCCTGCAGGTGGGAATGGTCCCAGTCCCCTGCTGGAAGCTGGAGTTACTGGGAGCGTCACTGGACATTTTATAAGTTTCTTGGATGCAAATTTGCTGAGTTTTTCTTCCATGGGAAAGTTCTTTTTCTCTGCAGGTTTCAAATCCCTGTGTGTGTTTTTCAAGGACAGAATGCATTCCTTTGCCTGTCTCCTGATATGGGAGATGTGGTTTGCTTTTCCCAGCCTGTGATATAGAGAATTGTTATTTCTCTGACTTTGTAAACATTTTCTGGTATTCTTGGAGTTTGGGATATGGAGCTGGAAGAAGCAAGATGCCAGCTCTGTACCTGGGCAGAAACAGCCCAAATCCTTCTGAACAATGGAGTAATTTCAATAAATAATATAAATAATATAAATAATATAAATAATATAAACCTTCTGATATTGGAGTCAAGAGTGCTGATTCACCCCGAGGGGACTCCAGTGGTAACAAAGGTGACCCCTGAGATGTGGGACAGCACTGGGAGGGCCCTTGGTGGCCCTGGGGACACTGAGCAGCTCCAGGGGTGACTCCACGTCCCCACGGTGACCTGGGAAGGTCTGTGCCACCTGCAGGGAGGTGGCCCACGAGTCCACCCAGGACTGGGACAGACAAGGAAAAATCTCATAAAAGAAAAGCCTTGTAATGTCACAGCTCAAGCCTGCTGGTTCTACTAAGTGCAGCTGAAACAGCTCGTCTGTTTGTTCCCATGGAAAAAATAATAAAAATAGAAATCAGTTAACATGACAATTTGTTCTTGTGAGGAAAATAAGTTTACACCTACAAAACCAAGAAATTGGTCCCGTAAGAAACAATAAAGAAGATATGTAAACAATCCAAGAATAAAAAGGTTTAACAAATGTGTAAAATGCCATTTAACAACCAATAAATTGAGTAACAAAAAACCACTAGCCAATTAAACACGAAGTCTGTAAAAACCATATAAAAATGAGTTATGTAAATAAATAATAGACTTTTCTACATTAAAAAAAAAAATTTAAATCTACTTATTAATACAACACAGGAGGAGCAGGCTGAGGACAAGCCCAGGGCCCTGTGGGTGGCACCTGCAGCCTCCAATTTGTCCTCGGCTTTAATGAAGAATTGTGACTTAATGAGTTGCCACTCGATCCACGGTCCTACAGGGGAAAAAATCCCCTGAAAAAATTCCAGGTGCACAAGTAGGGAAACACAAATAAAACTGCAAAAGTTGGAAAACTAACTCCAGGACCAAAACCCCATAAATTCAGTGTTTGAAGTGGCCTGGATTGAAAAAGCAGCTGGATTAATTATTTAATTATTAATTATTAATTATTAATGTTTTTACTTTTTGTTGTGAGATAGGGTTAGGAGAAAGGTAAAGTAGGTTTAAAACTTTAAAAGGGTATAAAGAAAAATTTACTAATAGTAACTAAAAGAAAGAGTAGTAAGAATTAGAATAAAATTTTTAGAGTATTTATTTTTTTCCCTTATAATCTTTCTTTCTTATTGCTGATGTAAAGAAATAAAACGTAAAATTTTAGTTTCTTGTTTTTAGAATAATTTTTGTTTAGTTTTAGTTTTTAGTATTTGTAAAATAAACTGATAAAATCAACTGGTGAAGTAAACTGGTGAAATAAACTGGTTTGTCTTATTCGGGCCACTGATTTTGGTCAGCTTTGGGAATTTTGGTCAGAATGGTGAAATTTGGGTGTAAACATCAAATGTAGCAACTTCAAGTGTAGCAACCCCTGGGTTTGGTGGAGAAATTTCTCAAGACCAAGTTGACAAATTTTGACCTTATGGCATTGAAGAATTGCAATTCAAAATTAAATTTTTATTCTGCTTTAAAATGAGATAATTTATTCACATGACCATGTATTTAATTATATTATTTAAGATATATTTAATATATTTAATTTTCAAGTCAGTGACTAGAAAGGTTTTATTCCGCTTCTTAGAGGGATTAATCCTTAAAATCCTTTAGTGGGGAGGCAGGGAAATATTTTTAAAAATACTACCGGGATTTTTAAACCACTTTATTTTCTTTTCAATCAGAATGTACTGAACAGACACGGGAGGAGAATTTTTTCCCTTATTTTTCAGGCTGCCAGCGTTTAACAGGGACAGCTGAGAGTCACCCATGTGCACAGGACGTGTCAGAACATCTTTGGTGCCGGGCAGGAGGAATTGTCATTTACCCAGAGGTTTCCCCGCTCGGATAAATTTATTTTTTGATTTTTCAAACGGAGAACGTTTATTCCGTGAAATCTTATGGGATTAAATATTTCTTTTAAAACCCCTAAAAGGAGGGAAAATTCAAGTGGCGCCTTTCAGAGGCGAGGCGCTGCCTTTGGATTTGGCGGGACCAGAAGTCACTGGAGGAAACTTTTAGCCCTGAGCAGCTCCGGGAACTCCCAGGAGCCCAAATCCGCCTTTCCCGGCTGGGAGAGAGGATGTGCTGACCCGCCAGCCTCTGAAGCTGCAGCCCTTTGTGTTTATACTTTTGAAATATCTCCATTGTGATGCAAATGCCGATTTTCAATCCCTCCCCTCCCCAAAAAAAGGGAAAANACCCAAAAAAAAAGAAAAAAAAAAAAAAAAAAAAAAAAAAGCGCAAAAAAAAATCTCTCTTTCTCCCCGTGCAAACTGTTGTAGGAAGTGAGCTTAACTCCAAATGTTCCCATTGAGGGCCGGGGTTTCTCTCCCTCCTTGTTTTCTGTCAAACACTGGAAACGGCCGCTATCAAATGAGCTGCTTTTCTATTTATCCCCGCCTTGACACTTCCAGCCTCCGTCCTTCGGGCACAAACGCCTGAATTAAAAAAAAAAAAAAATCTTTAACTCATCGTCATTTGTGGGCAGAGGGGGTAAGGAAACTTCAGTCCTTTTATTCTCCTTTTAAAACTGAAATCCCCTCTCCGAGTTGCATCAAAGGCTTCCTCATTAGCGGATATTCATGGAAATTGTATCTCGAGAGGAGGAATAACTGAATGAAATGCATAAATTCAGGGCTGATATTCCAGGCTGCCGTGAGGGTGGGGGGTTTATGTTTATTCAAACCCTGCAGGGCCCCCACCGAGAGCGCCCCGAATTTGTTTTTTGGAGTTTGGGGCAGCGCGGCCGTTGTGGCGCTGCCTGACAATTTTGATGCCTTTCATGTGGATCGGGTTAAAAGTGTTTTTACTGTATCCCTCTGGATGTAGTTCTGAAGAAACATTTCTCCTGCCAAAATACACACACAGGCTGGGATTAAAAGGGCTGAAACCTACCACCAAGTTCTTACCGCCCTCCCACCATCATTAGACTAAATCCGCCGTCATTCCAGATTCATTTTTCCCTTATTCATCTGTCCAACTAATTCCTGCTGCATTCACCGGGCTTACATCTTAATCTTTTCTGTTACATAGAGAATACATAATGAAAAGCTGCATTTTCTGGGTACATGCACACATTTGGAGCGGATGAACCATATGTGAAGTGACATACAATGCTGAATGGGGGCTGAATGGTGTCCAGTGCTAAAAACAGTGCAAGTCCAGGAACAAAAAGCAGGAGAACAAGAGCCCAGTGCTGGGCTTGCCTCGCTCGAACACCAGGGGATTCGCCGCTAAAACATGGGTATAATTTCACTGTTTTCACTCACACAAGCTGTGGGAAAGGAGTCACCATCTGATGTTTGATTGTGCTGGATATGTTTTTGGCAGTAGCCTTGTAGCCCGCATTGAAGGAAGAAAAAGGGGGGAAAAAGAATGGAGCTGCATTTGCCGGCTCGGATTTGGCGTCTGGCGGGAGGCAGGGCTGGAGCAGCCACCTGAGAGCGCTGCCCTTTCCCCTTTCCCCTTCTCCCCCCTTCCCTCTTCTCCTCTTCCCCCTTTTTCCCCTTTCCCATTTCCCCCTTCCCTCTTCTCCCCTTTCTCCTCTTTCCCCCTTTCCCCCTTCTCCTCTTTCCCCCTTCTCTTTCCCCCTTTTCCCTTTTCTCCCTTTTCCCCTTTCCCCTTTCCCCCTTC
>VWZP01002899.1:48780-60789 GCA_013396995.1 Dicaeum eximium
GGATATCTGGGGGTTTATCCCGGCATCCAACCCAAACCCAAACCCAAACCGCCTCAGGAAACATTCACAGCGCTGCTGGGCCATGCCTGGGGGATAATCCCGGGATATCTGGGGGTTTATCCCGGCATCCAACCCAAACCCGAACTGCATCGCCTCGGGAAACCTTCACTGCGCTGCTGGGGTGTGCCTGGGGTTTATCCTGGGATGCATGGGGGTTTATCCTGGGATGCCTGGGGTTTTATCCTGGGATGCATGGGGGTTTATCCCGGGATTGCATGGGATTTTACCCAGGGATGCCTGGAGTTTTATCCCGAGATACCTGGGGTTTTATCTCGGGATGCCTGGAGTTTTATATCGGGATGCCTGGGGTTTTATCCCGGGATGCCTGAGGGTTTATCCCGGGATTGCATGGGTTTTACCCCAAGATACCTGGAGTTTTATCCCAGGATGCCTGGGGTTTTACCCAGGGATGCCTGGAGTTTTATCCCGATATACCTGGGGTTTTATCTTGGGATGCCTGGAGTTTTATCCCGGGATGCTTGGGGGTTTATCCCGGGATTGCATAGGTTTTACCCCAGGATGCATAGGTGTTATCCCTGGATGCCTGGGGCTTTATCCCGCGGCTTTCGGGTGTCCGTGCGGCTCCGGGCCGGAGGGCAGGGCCGGGAATGCTTTGCCCGAGGGGAGAAGCTCGATGGCCCCTGAGTGCCGGCATCTCCCGCTCCCAAACCCATCAGTGGCAAAAAAAAAAAAAAAAAAAAAAAAAAAAGATGGGCGGTGGGCTCGGGAGCAGGCGGGACAATGCGGCCCCACTTCAGGTCCCCTCGAGAGGGTATTATGGGCAGGGAAAATATTTGTGCTCTGAAGATGACACTCTCCATTTGTTAATGGCTCTCACCCGGCGCTGCTAATCACAGCCCGCGCTCTCCTGTCAGTTGTCTGCTGCTTCCCAATTAATGGGGCTCGCTCGGGAAAAGCATCCCTTTTTCTGCGGCCGAGACAATCCCATTGTGTTCACCTACTTGAGAAGAGGGAAAGGTGAATAGGAGGGCATGGGGCATTGTAAATTCCCACTAAAACACGAGCTGAAAGAGCACCCCTCCAATAAATTAAGGAGGCTTTTCCTCCCGTTGGGAAAGGCACGGTCAGGCTTGAGGGGGAGAATTTGGGGCAGAAATTTAGCATCATCAATTTTTTTGTCCAGCCCTCTTATTACTTATTTTTAAAAAAAAAAAAAAAGGAAATTATCATTTCCTTTAAAGAGTTGGGCCAGTTGTAAATTCTGCACTCTGGCACGAGAGTCCAGCCAGAAGCATTAACAGGCTGAGACAACAGCAAAAAACAACAACTCCATGGTGTATTAAATACTAAAAGCTTCCAGAAGTGGCTTTATAAAAAAACCCTCGTGTTTTGCTATGCAGGGACCTGTAAAAAGATGAGTAAGAAATTCAGCATTTCCTGAGAAGACACAGCCAGGCCACTTTCATTCTTCAAGGACTAAACAAAACAAAAACAACCAACCAACCAAAAACAAAAGCAACAAAAAAAGAAAAACTAAAAAAAAAAAAAAACCCCCCCCCAAAAAAAAAAAAAAACCCCCCCCCAAAAAAAAAAAAAAACCCCCCCCCAAAAAAAAAAAAAAACCCCCCCCCAAAAAAAAAAAAAAACCCCCCCCCAAAAAAAAAAAAAAACCCCCACCAAAAAAAACACCACAAAAAAAAAGCACAAAAATTTTCTTTGCAGAGGCACAGCAGTACCTGGATTTAAATCTGAGCTTCCTTGGTACAAATCCCTCTTGGTGAATACACAACATTCCCAATATACACAATATTCCCAGTATTCCCAATATAAATAGAAGGCCAAGACAGGGACATCTCCTCCCACCAGCCCACCACTTTCTTTTCCATTATTGCTCAGACCTATTCTCCGTTCACTTTCTATATATTTTCCATTTATTTGGACAGGCCCCAACACTTTAACAAAACTTCTGGGAGGTTTTGCTTGATCTTCACTTGGGTCACCCAAGCCAGAGCAACTTTTTGGGAAGACCATCCCTCCTTCAGCTCGGCAGCTTTGGGGTGAACTCTCTGCCAAAGTGGTGGCTGAGGGTCTGAGTTCCTCCTCAGGAATAAACAAACACGTGCCCAGAGGGTCCCAGATTTCCTCAGTGTGGGTTTTTTTTTTTTCCTGATTCCCAAGAAATGTGTGGGAATCCAACTCCCCGGGCCCTTTGGAGGTGGTTCCCACCTGTGAGTTCTTTTCCTCTTTCAGGGGTGAAGAATGAGCCAGGACTTTCTCTCTTTTGGTCTTCAAGGTCTTGTTAATTCTTATCTTAAGTTCAGCAGTGTCTGCACACAGACTTAACATGCTGCAGACAAGGCACAAGATGGACCAAAGTGGACAAAATGTCTCCAAACCAAGGTTTTTAAAGCTTTTCTACCCAATTACATTCTAACACATACTTTGTTTTTACTTTTCTACCAATAACTACTACTGATCTACACACGTCACTTCCACATTACTACTCACACTAACCAATAGTTTGCTACCAGAAGTACTACAAAAAATGGAGCTGAAAAGGGACAAGAAGGAAGAAGGGGCAACACCCAAAATTCACCACCTTGTGTCCTATTCACTCTCATATTAAAATCCTAAAACCCTAAATTCTACATTCTGTGACACACTACTACTGCCACCACACATCACCACCTGTGTGCTCTGACTCATCCTCAAGTTTTGACAATTTTTCCCTGGGACAAAGGTTAAAAGCAGAGTTCTGCTGAGGGTCAGAATCTCCCAAAACAGGCAGAGAGACATTCCCTGTGCCCTGGATTCCAACACCTCACTGAAGTGGGAATGAAGCTGGGGTTCTCCAGGGAGGAGCAAAACCTGTCCAGCTTTTTCCAGTAAGGTTGGCAAGCTTGGGAAAGGGAAGCCAGAGGAGCTGGTGATGGCAGTGCCAGCACTGCTCCCAGAAGGGTTTGGGTTGGAAAAACCTCAGAGCCACCCAGTGCCACCCCTGCCATGGCAGGGACACCTCCCACTGTCCCAGGCTGCTCCAGCCCCAGTGTCCAACCTGGCCTTGGGCACTGCCAAGGCTGTGACAGGGAAGGCTGAGCCTCGTGGTCCTGAGGTGTTGGAGTCTGGTGCACAGAGAATGTTTCTCGGCCTGTTTTAAGAAACTCTGACCCTCAGCAGAACTCTGCTTTTAACCTTTGTCCCTGGGAAAAAAATTGCCAAAACTTTAAGATGAGTCACAGCACACAGGTGGTGGTGTGTGGTGGCAGTAGTAGTGTGTCACAGAATGTAGAATTTAGGGTTTTAGGATTTTAATATGAGAGTGAATAGGACACAAGGTGGTGAATTTTGGGTGTTGCCCCTTCTTCCTTCCTGTCCCTTTTCAGCTCCATTTTTTTAGTACTTCTGGTAGCAAACTATTGGTTAGTGTGAGTAGTAATGTGGAAGTGACGTGTGTAGATCAGTAGTAGTTATTGGTAGAAAAGTAAAAACAAAGTATGTGTTAGAATGTAATTGGGTAGAAAAGCTTTAAAAGGCCACTTTGGTCCATCTTGTGCCTTGCCTGCAGCATGTTAAGTCTGTGTGCAGAAGGTGCTGAACTTAAGATAAGATAAGAACAAACAAGACCTTGAAGACCAAGAGAGAAAAAAGTGTCCAGCTCGTTCTTCACCCTGAAAGAAGAGAACTCGGTAATGGGAACTCCCCTCAAGGGCCCTGGGGGTTGGGTTCCCACATCTTTGTCGGAATTCAGAAAGAAAAAGAAAATAAAAACATAAAAACCCCGACACTGAGGTAGTTGAGCTGATGGCTCTGGCTGCTCGGGCTGTCCCTGCGGTCACTCGGGGTTTGTGCCCTGTCCCCAGCGTCCCCAAGGTGGAGTGGGCACCGTGCCACGGGGACAGATGGGCTGGGCCATTCCAGCTGGGGCACTGTGTGCCCATCCCAGCTGCTCCTGGGGGCAGCACTGCCAGCCTGGCAGGGTCCAGGGGGGTGGCACTGCCAGCTCTGGGTGTCCCCTCCCGGGGGAAGCCAAGGCTACGAGCCCTTCCCTCCTTTTCTCGCCCCCAGCAGTGAATTCCAGCACTGCAGAGGTGGAGTCCTGGTCCCTGTGCCCCTGGGGACGTCCCTGGGGACCAGGAGAATGAGAAAATGGAAACAGGGAATCCTTCAGCTGTCTTTGCAGCCCTGTGTCACACCCTGTCACCTCTGTCCCCAGATGTCCCCAAACACCACGGGCTGGAGGGGAGCTGTCGCCCTCAGTTTTAGTTTTCTGATGTTTTAGTTTCTATGATAAAAGTTCTCACGGGGTTTTCTGTAGATATGCAGATGTTTTTCTTCACTGTTCCTTTGTTTTTTATTCCTTCTCTTGGGAGGAGAAAAGTTTGACAGACTTTTCTATTGACCAGTGTGGTTGGAAAGGTGGTGACCTTTCTTTCCAATCCCTGGCTGTTCCCAAAGCTCTATATAACTCCGTAAATTCAAAATAAAGCTCTCTTCTCCGCCTTTCCCTACTCCAGTGTAGTTATCTCTACTGTTCGTGTCACACTCTCTAGTGACAGAGAGCAGAGTGAGCTCCTCAGGCCCAAGGGAGAAGGATGGGACAGTCCCGAGGTGAGGAGAAGCGGGGGACAGGGAGTGTGACACCCCTTGTGTCACAGCTCCACTCGTGTCACGCCGCTGTGGGCACCAGCAGTCATTGTCCCCTGTCCTGTCCTGACCTGGAGCTGCTGGGCACAGGAGCTGCCAGCTGAGCCCCACCTGACCCTCCCACTTTGCTCCTCAAGCTGCTGTAAGCAAATATTAACATTTCCTTGAATTTTTCCCCTTTAGTGTCCGGCTTGCAATAAATGCACACATTTTAGGAGGCACTGCAGGAGGCAGGGGAGCTCCCAGATGTGACAAACTCGAGTGGCAAAGCTGCCCCACCTCAGCAGAGTGTCCAAAATGCACTCAGGACATGAGCCAGGCTGAAGTGTCTGTCACTTCTTTGCTGAGCTGCAGAAAATGACACCAGGAGTTTGTCCCAAGCTTCAGAAATCACAGAATCACATTGGGGCTGGGAGGTTCCTGTGGATGTCCCCCAGCCCAAGCCCCTGGCCAGGCAGGGTCACCTGCAGCAGTGACACAGGAACGTGCCCAGGGCTTTGGGATGGCTCCAGACAGGGAGACCCCAGCCCCTCCCTGGACAGCTGTTCCAGGGCTCTGCCCCTCCATGGAAGGAAGTTCTTCCTCAGGCTGGGCTGCAATTGTTGTGTTTTAGTTCCTGGCCATGGCTCCTTGTCCTGCCACTGGCACTGCTGAGCAGAGTCCTCTCACTCGGAGTCAGTGCAGATGAAAAAGGCTGAAACCCACAAAGTCTTTTCCTATTTCACTCTTTCTTCCTCCAGAGCTGCTGAAGGGATCTAGTTAATCCCTTCAGCAGTGCCCAGCTCCTCGGGAAAGGCCTTGTTTGATTCCAAAACAGCACAGCAGACCCTGAAACTTCCCTCTGCTTTCCCCTCCCTACCCAGGGACACTCTCTGGGATGGTTCTGTGGAGCTCAGGATTCTCTTTTATTTCCCTTTCCCTCGGAAGCCCCTCCTGCCCGGCTCTTCACATGTGCAAACACATCAAGCCCAAGGTTTGCCTCTCCCTGCTCCCCCCCTGCAGCATCTTCTGCCCAGATGGGACAGATAATCCCTTTTCAGAGCCGCTCATCTTCTGCTTTCAACACAATTTCCTTGACATCCCAAATTACAACCAAATGGGGGAAAGCAGGAACGAGCCTGAAATCAATTTCGGATCACTCCAAAGAAATAGATTTATAGCAAAAATAAATCAACCAAACCTTTGAGGGTGGATCCACGAATTCCTGCTGCAGCCCTGGACATATTTAGTACCTGTGGATGGAGTCTGGGCCAGCCCCAGTCACCCGAGAGGGGCTGGGACAGGGCTGGGTCCGAGTGCCCGCTTGGCACAGAACCCAATTTGTTGGATTTAACCTTTTTCTGACCCAGAGATGGGGCAACTGAGAGGTGTTTGAAAAACCTTTTATTCCATTTTCAGCCTCATGTGAAGGGTGAGACAATACAGATGTTATAATTCACACCATCACCATCAGAAGCCAACTATTTCCTAATTACACAGCACTGTAAGCGTTTCTTAACCTATTGGTTTTTTACTACACCATGCTGTAGATGCCTTAAAGCCAATAATCTAAAATTACCCCTCGTGGGTCCTAATACGATTCAGGCCAGCCCCTGATCCTGGCCTTAAGTTGGGCTTGTGTTTAAATGTTTGTTGGCAGAGCAGAGGGGGCCTGATGGCAAATTCCTGCTCAGCTGGGCTCCAACTGCTAAAAAGGGGAACACGGATTGTAACTTTTTATATTTAATGTAAAATAATTTTAAAATTAAAAACTTAAAAACTTAAAACTTAAAAATTAAAATTTAAAATTTAAAATTTAAAACTCGTTTTCTCTCTTTCCAGAACCATTAAAGCTTTTCTCCTCATTAAAACTGAGGTTCAGATACCTTGTGAAAATGATACCTAAGGAAAAATAATAATCTCACATTATCACATGCTTACATCAAAGGTGCTGACTTTAACTCATTTACTGGGGGAAAATTAACAAATTACAGCGCTGAGTACCCAAGCAGATTGCTGGGTTTGTTCCTCTCCCTTTCAAGAGATTTCATTTGGCTTTGAAATCCACAGGAATAATTTGGGAAGGAGGTGCTTTTCAGCATGGGAAGGGTAATAAAACCTGGACTTTTGTTTTTCATTTTCCTGCCTGCTCTAATTTGTCTCCCCGTTGCGATGAGCGCTGAGAGCTCCCTAAAAGACATCCCGGGGTGGGAAGGAGCAGGATCAGGTGAGAGCTCTCCTGTCCTGCTGGGAGGGGCTGGGATCCCTCCTCAATCCCGAGCACTGAGCTGGGGCAGAGAGATGGAGCAGGGCTGGATTCAAGGGGAAAATATTTCCTCATCTTGGAGAGCAGAGCCTCTGGGCATTTGCAGGCTGGGCAGGGTTCGGGTCCTGTCTTTTGGGGGATGACACCCAGCACAGAAGGGAGTGCTGGAACCACCGAACCCCGGAACGGGCCGGGCTGGGAGGGACCTTAACCCCACCCAGTGCCACCCCTGCCATGGCAGGGACACCTCCCACTGTCCCAGGCTGCTCCAGCCCCAGTGTCCAACCTGGCCTTGGCCACTGCCAGGGATCCAGGGGCAGCCACAGCTGCTCTGGGAATTCCATCCCAGCCCTGCCCACCCTGCCAGGGAACAATTCCTCATTCCCAAGATCCCATCCAGCCCTGCCCTCTTCCAGAGTGAGCCCATCCCCCTTGTCCTGTCCCTGTTCCCTGGGAGCAGAGCCCGACCCCCCCGGCTGTCCCCTCCTGGCAGGAGCTGTGCAGAGCCACAAGGTCCCCCCTGAGCCTCCTTTTCTCCAGGCTCAGCCCCTTCCCAGCTCCCTCAGCCCCTCCTGGGGCTCCATTCCCTTCCCAGCTCCGTTCCCTGCCCTGGACACGCTCCAGCCCCTCCAGGGCTCTCCTGCAGGACCCAAAGCTGGACACAGCCCCAGGTGTGCTCAGCAGCTCCTGGCTTGAGCCGCTCCCCGCTGGAGCAGGGACCCCCCAGGCACGGCCGGGGGCTCCAGGAGCTCCAGGAGCTGCTCCAGAAGCTTCTCCAGCTCCCTCAGCGGCCCCCCAAACCCCAGGGATGGGCTCCCCCCTGCCCCAGGGCCATTCCCAGATGAGGGCAGCAGCCGTGCCGGGACTGGCCAGGTGATGGGAAGGAGATTTCCTTTGGGATTCATCCTGCGGGACCGGCGGGAGAGGGAACGGAGCCGATTGTCCCCGATCGCGGCAGGAGCAGCGTGGCCTCGGGGCTGCTGATGGCATGGGGGGCTCGGAGCCGACCCCTGCCCCCCGGCAGCAGGAGCGAGGGTGGATCGAGCTCCCGAGTGCCTTCCCAGCTCCACACCCGGCTGCGCTCCTTGTCCCCGGAGCTGCCTCGGTCTCCATCCCGAGCATCCCGGAGATCGCCGGGAGCCCCGGGACGCGCCCGCTGGCACCGGGACACGGCTGTGTCCAGCCCTGCCCACCTCTATCCATCTGGTTTTCCCCTGCAGAGCCCTGGGAAGGGTCCCCGCACCCCGCACCGCGGCTGGAGAGACCCAGGGAGGGGCTCCGGTGTCCCCCCAGCAGCCAAACCCCGCAGCCGGGAGCGAGCGGCGCGGGGAGGAATTCCCACCTCCGAGCGGCGTTTGAAAATTGAAAGTAGCATCTATTGAGCTCCTCCGAGCAGTTTCAAAGGACTTGTAAGGCTGCGGTGGCCATTGTGCGGCGGGTAATTCTGTGTCACAACTAATTAGCGCCTAATAGCCGTGCTGGGGACAAAGTCCCCGCTTGACAAGAGAAGTCTCTTTGGGCTCGCATTCAGGCCTAATCTGACCCTGAATAGCGGAGATTACATGAGGTAATACAGCAGTTATTTCTACCTGCTGTAGTTCATAAGCTCCATCTCCAGCTGAGGCAGAGCCCCCCTCCCCCTTTACAAAGATTATTTGTCATTAAAATGCTCAGGAGCTTTTTTTTTTTCCCTTTTTTTTCCCCTTTTTTTTTTCTTTCCCTCTTTTTTAAATCTGGATGTTGCCTCCACTTTCAGAAAGGTTTTTGAAGGAAGATTAGCAGGATTAGGAAAGGTTCACATATGTTCAGCTTCACTATTGGTATTCAAGACATCACAACTTCAGCACCACCCAGGAAGCCCAAGAAAACCGGGAGCGGAGAGGGAGAGGCAGGGAAAAAAGAGGGAAAGGCGAGATCTCTGCAGCAGGGAGAAAAACCGAGTCAGCCCCGGGCCATGGGGCAGAAACCTGCAAAAACCTGGCTGTGCCTCTGCTGCCTGGAAAGGCTGCCCTGGAGCAGAGGCTGGGCAGAGTCACAGAATAAAGCAGGGATTTATTAAAAGCATTTCCTCCATGGATCCACCTTGGGCAGCACAAGAGCCCAGCCAGGGCTGCACCCAAGAGGAACCAAAATGGGCACAAAATGGACACCTCTGTCCCCTGCCACTGGCCAGACACCGAAACCAGAGCAGAGCTAAACCAAGCTAAACTGAGCCAAACCAGGCCAAACCAGGCCAAACTGAGCCAAACTGAGACAAACTGAGACAAATAGAGCTAAAGCAAGACAAACTGAGCCAAACCAGGCCAAACTGAGCCAAACCTCGACAAAACAAGTCAAACTGAGCCAAACCAGGCCAAACTGAGCCAAACCAGGCCAAACTGAGCCAAACAGAGCCAAACCAGGCCAAACCAAGCCAGAGAAAAACCAACCCAAACCGAGCCAAATTGAACTAAATCAATCCAAACCAGGCCAAACCAATCCAAACCAGGCCAAAGAGAGCCAGCTGCCCCCTCAGACACAGATCCCACCACCAGGACGTGTCCCGTGCCTGGCACGAGCTCAGCCAGAGGCTGGATTTCCTCAGAGCTGTGGTGGGAGGAAGGACAGCTGGAAATGCCTGGGACAAGCAGCAAAACCCAAACCCTGCCTGGTGCAGCTCAGGGTGACATTGCCACACTTTGTGTCCATTGGGGAAGTGAGATTTTTCTGGAGACCTCAAAAAGCCATTGCCACACGTTTTTTTTGCATTTTTTTGAGGAAATTCGATTTTTCTCTGTTCAAATCTACTGGTCCAGGTCAACACCTGCAAGTACAGATCGAAATACACAGAGGTCTCGCTTCAGGGTAATTTTTGTTTGGGTTGCAAAGAGATGAGCAGAGTTGAAATCCATGCTCTTAATAGAGGGATTTTTCCAAGGCCTGGGAACACCTTACGTGGGGTTTGGGAATTTTCTCCCTTTTTAGGCAACAGCTTTTCTCCTTCTTTGGGATTTCCCAAAATCCCCAAGCAATTCTTAACAGTTTTTCTCCCACCTGGCCCTTCTTTCTGCCGACACCTCCGTGCCTCCTCCTCGATCCTGGTGCTGCACCCACGGCTCCTTCCCCTTCCCTCTGCTGGAATTTGCATTTCTTGACCTGGCCCAGAATTCCCAGAGCAGCTGTGGCTGCCTCTGGATCCCTGGCAGTGGCCAAGGCCAGGTTGGACACTGGGGCTGGAGCAGCCTGGGACAGTGGGAGGTGTCCCTGCCATGGCAGGGGTGGCACTGGGTGGGCTCTCAGGTCCCTCCCAACCCAAACCAATCTGGGATTCTCTGATGATTCTGATTCCTTCCCAAACTTTCCCCTCACAAGTCCCTCAGGCTGAGCCTCTCCTGTGACTCCTTCCCAAGCCCTCCTGGTTTCCCTGCTCCCCCCTGACACAGCGGTGGCCACCAAGGGCAGAGCTTTGGCCACGCTGAGGTTGTGGCAAGGGAATATTCCAGCCCCTCCCCGATGGCTCAGGAGGATGCTCAGCTCAGGGGCAGCACCAGGACCTCACTCACAGCCCGTGCCAGGAGGAGGCTCCATGTGGGACTTGAAAGGAGCCTTGCAATTCCAGGCATTTCCATTTCCATTTTCTTCCAGCGGTTCCAAAGCCAGATGTGCTTTAAGCCCGGCCCACGGAGGCCAGGCCCACGTGGGAACGGGTCAGGGATGCTCCAGCCGGGAGAGCAGCTCCCACCCGACCCTCGGAGGGGGAAACAGCACAAAGAACCCGGAGTAAATAAATCCAGCACGTTCCAGAAAGATCAAAACTCTGCCGGAGCGCTCCCGAAGGGGAGGAACCTCTCCTCGTGTTTTTCCTTACACCAAACACATAAAACCCCCCCTGCCGAGAGAGGAACATCCTTCTGGAGCCCCACAGCCCGGGGAGATCCTTTAGGGAATCCTTTAGGGAAGGAGGGGCCACTCCAGCCCAGAGCCCCGTGCTGGCACTGAGCTGTGCCACAAAACCAGAGCTTGGTGGCACGAGGGGATCCTCAGCACCGCGGTGACAGGGACAGCCGGGAAAAAACCCTAAAAATCCCCAAAAAACTCCCGAGCCTGCAGGAGGAGTCCCCTCAGATGGAAGGGGAGAAACCCCAAAAAACTCCCGATGCCTCAAGAAGAGTCCCTGTCAGATGGAAGGGGAGAAACCCCAAAAAACTCCCGAGGCTGCAAGAAGAGTCCCTGTCAGCTGAAAGGGAAAAAACCCCAAAAAACTCCCGAGGCTGCAGGAAGAGTCCCTGTCAGCTGGAAGGGAAAAAACCCCAAAAAACTGCCGAGCCTGCAGGAGGAGTCCCCTCAGATGGAACAGGAAAAACCCCAAAAAACTCCCGAGGCTGCAGGAGGAGTCCCCTCAGATGGAAGGGGAGAAATCCCAAAAATCTCCCGAGCCTGCAGGAAGAGTCCCTGTCAGCTGGAAGGGAAAAAACCCCAAAAAACTCCCGAGCCTGCAGGAATAGTCCCTGTCAGCTGGAAGGGGAGGTTTGGAATGAAGAGGAGCGAGAGCAGCTCCCGGGAACATCGATCCCTTCTGGGTGCTTTGTGTGTGGGAGGGAGCAGAGAGCACAGAGCTGCGGATCCCAGGGCTCCAGGGCTGTCTGGGGCTTGGATCCAGCCCGGGAATCCTGCTGGGTGCAGCATTCCCTCTGCACCTCATCCCGGAGAACCCTCTGGGTTCGCTGTTTCCCTGTGCCACGCGGATTTGCCTCCCTCACACACCAAGGGCAGGGATTGGGTTTTATGTGATAAAGCACGGTCTGGTGTCCTGTCCAAAACCGGTCTTTTCTCTGGAAAGGGAAATCAAACTTCCCTTCCAGGACAGGTTTGATTAAACCTCCTTTGGGGTAACAAGATTTGCTACAGGACGGTTTTGCCTCTTCCTGCAAAACTTACTCCCTGAGTGTTGCTGAAGGCAGAAAAAGATGAAAATTCACCTGTTCCCTGTCCCACACCTGGGAGGGCCCCGAGGCCACCCCGCCCCAAGCCAAATGTGGGAAATGGTAAACTCCAGCTGAGCGTGGCTGGGTTTTATATTCGATTTTCCTTCTGGTTCTTTAAAAAAAAAAAAAGTAAAA
>VWZP01002900.1:291-44182 GCA_013396995.1 Dicaeum eximium
AAATTTTTTTTTTTTGTATAGCAGTATCCATGCAGACAAACTTCACATTATCTCTGTACCACAGTGGGATTCATTTGCTTTGCTCCTTCACTCCCCTGAGCAACATTTTCCTGTATTTTGAACTGAAGCGAATTATGTAATGAAAGTGTGTTTAAAATGGTTGCAATAGAACAAAAAGTTTACCTTTCCTAATAACAACAACAACAACAACAATGATACCAATAATAAAAAAGCCCTACCAATAAGCATGTTGCTTAGCAACATGACACATGGAGCTGAAGGGACTGCTGGAGTCCATTGGAATCGACAACGGATCTGCAGATGAGTGACGGAGCCACCCTAGCCGGCAGCTCTGGGGAGCAGCTGGAAAAAAAGGATGAGAAAACCCCAAAAATACTGATAGGAGAGGGTGGAATGAAATTCGCAATGAGAGGGATAGTGTAATACAACAAAAGAAAAGAAATAGCACAATGAAAGGAAAAATGTGAAGAGAAACAGCAAGATAGAATAAAAAAATTCTTAGGACTCTGTTCAAGCAGAATGCTTGCTCTGGCCAGAAAATATGATTAATGTTCATCCCTAAACAATTACAAGAAATAATTCCCTGTGATAAGTGTGAAGTGACATGAATAGGAAGATTTGGGTAAGAGCATTTTCACAACCCAAAGTGCAGTGATCTCTGCTCTTGTTCACTCACACACTTGTGTGGACTTAGAGAGGGAGCTGGGAGCCATTAGCTGGATGTCCTTTAGTGACCTGTGTCCCAGCTCCACTGCTTAGGATGGGAAGAGCAAAGCAGCAGTAAGACAGTGTAGGGATTTTTCATCTATGCTCTGTAAATCTGATGTGCTTGAATATTCATACTGTTTGAATAAACATGAAAACAGAGGCCATATCAGTCATTGTCAGTGTGTGCACCTTTGAGATCCAAAGTCAGTCATCACATGCTTTAAAATGATACATGACTACCAGATTTTCAGCTCCAGTTTGGATGGATACAGCCACCAAGGGTGTCTGAGCTGAGCCAGGTGTGGGAGTACAAAGCATGTTTTCATTCCCCAGCATTTGAACTGGCTTGTGCTATGCCTCTCACAGGATCCAGGATTCCCTTTCCATAGTCTTTTGCAGTTTATACTCAGATTTTCTATGTATGGAAGTGTGCACATCAATAACTGTTAATATACTTTACATTTCTTTTAGTACTTCTTACCTGAGGGTTTTCAAAATGCTTTAGAGTTTTAATAAAAAAGGAATATGCATTGTGCCCCAAATCTGCTTACTGTAATGCCAGTTCATAACTGTGTGTACATTAATGGTGGTGCCAGATTTACACCACTGCATCTGAATACAGGATGAAAGCTGCTGTGCCTGCACTGATGGCTTTGGATGTGTAAGAACACAACACATAGCAATGGCTTTCCTCTTTTCCCCTGAAAGATTGTCCCCTCAGGAGTACAATGTGGCAACTCTAACAAAAGCAGGGTAGCTATTCAAAATGCAGTAATAATCTTCTGGGAAGTGATCAAAAAAACTGTATGATGGGTTGTATGTCTTCAAGAAGTGTACAAATTATGTATTTGATTTCAGATGATTAATTATAGCAATCCATTTTGTACTACAAGAGAGAGACATTTTAAATCGCATTTTTTATAATTTCTAACAGAAATTGATTTAGTATTTTGACACAATTCACTATTTAGGTATTATTACACGATTCATTATTTAGGTAATGATATAAATTTACATTTTTTTTTTCTATTTGAGAGAGAATACCAAGTGTCTTTACATTCATGTGTTAGCTACTGCATAAATATGTGAAAGTGAAAAAAAAGGAACTTTCCATTCAAAGCCACTAAACACTTCTAGGTCAATGTCATGTTCCATTAGTTATATCAGTAAATGTGGGGCTTAGCAATGCTTTCTGAAGAATTTCTTTGAAATATGAACAGATATTATTGAATACTTTCCACATTGAATGTACTGAAAACGCATGCAGTACCAATCTTCAGAAACAGGAACAGGAGATAATCTTACCAATTGCTATGCTGGTTAATCAAACTTAGACCTGTTAAACAGTGGATACCTAACTGAGTTTTCTTGCTCTTCTGTGGCATGTTTGGTACAATATTTGAATGTCATAGCCCGTTTGTTTCCTCCTCTGAGTACTCTGTCCTGATAGGATTTAGTAATGATGTTTCTGTCTATGATTAAGCTTTCAGCTGTGCCTGGGTGGCTGGAACTGTATGGGTTGAGGTCAGCAGGCCTTGTAAAACCATCCTATGTTTTTTACTGAATGTCACCTGTGCTAATACAATGTGTTTGACATCAGCATTCAGGAATTTCTCACTGATGCAGAGCACTTCAGTAATGTGTTCAGTAATGCATGTTATCAGTGTTGGGCCTGGAAACTTCTAATGCTAAGTCAAGTTCAGTATCCTGATCCCTGCTTTCACTTCTTGTTCTGAGCTCAGAGTTTCTAAGGTTATGTCAGCATTGCATAGCAGAGCTCAGTGCTGTGATTCCACAGCTTGCACCAAAGCAGCTAGCAGAGGGGTGGAAAATAGATGTGGTGATGGGGCAGCATGTCCAAGATGACAGAGTTCAGGACACCAGCAGAGGTGCTTACACTGGCATGGATGCAGGTGAGCTCCTGCAGAGAGAGACTTCACTGCTTTGCTCCAATGGGCAATATCTAAAACATGTCCTGCCAATCTGTAAAGCCCAAGTTATCAGTATCCTTACTCAGGTACAAGTGAACCCAGTAACCCATCTGTTCAGTGAATGAGGGTTTCTTAGAGGTTGCTTTGAAAAAAATCTGTTAGGAGCGAGGAATCACCTTTATATCAACTGCTTTAATGCTGTCAGTTTTCCAGAGAAAGTACATGGCATGCATATTTTTCTCAACAAAACAACTTCCAAAATCTGGCAATCTGGAGTCTATGTTTCCTGTCTCCCTCTTCAGAGAAATCAAAGGAGTAGAAGCTTCGACCGTGACCAACATTACTTTTGTCGCCCTGTGCACTGGTGGTTGGTACTAAATTCTGGGATAGCAAGAATGGGATAGGCACTTCTGTGGAACCAACTGCTTGCAGGCAGCTCAGCTGTGTCCAGCCTGGCTGGTTCCTCCTTGTGAATGCTGCTTCTGGGGTTGGTTTCACTACTGGTATCACTGAGGTTGATGATGTACTGGGGGATGACTTCTGTTCTCTTACTTAGAAACAGCTTGTGTGACATAATGTCTATGGTCATTTTACCTAGCAGTTACCAGTTTTAAAAGGGTGGCAGCTGTCATCTCATGCTCGCTAAAATGGTTTATTTCAGTGTTTACTGCATTTCTGGTCAGATTTGAAGAGATGAGGGAATAGAATGTCCTTTCCATTGCTGTTCCTCTATTTTCTTTCCCCTTTTTAAGGCACTTGAAATTTTAGCTATGCTAATTTAAGTGCCAAATACAGTGCCCTTCTCTTTGAATGCCAGTCTAAATCTGCTGCAGCCTAGGTTTTCCACGTGTGTTGGTCTGACACTCTCTACCTCTTTGGACTGTGTCAGTGCCAAGAACTGTCATTTCTGCCTGTTGCATACACAACACAACTTTTGTTTGTTTCTCACAAGTCTTTAAGATAAATAAATGAAAGAATTTATGTAGGTGCTTTGTTGTTTTTTTTAAATTATGTTGTAGGGTTTTTTTTAAACTCAGCTGTCACCTCCTTGTTAGAAATGTTCTGTTCTTGGTCTTGAGGGAGCTCTTAATTCCAGATATGGTGGGTGGCCCAGATGGTGCCTCAGCTGAAGAAGGAGGTCTTGAATAGAGTGGAATATAATTCTCAGCAGTGTTTAGACCACTGCTGTGTCTCTCAGGCCTCAAAGGGTACAATGCATTAGCCACCTCAGAACAAATTAGTAAATGAACAGAATTGCTCAGGAGAGGGCAGAGAGTGCATAATTGGCATCAACTGTGTCATCAGGACATGCTTCAGATAACAGTCTTCAAAAGACCTGAGAAAAAAGCCAAAACCAGGCTTGTGCCCATTTCTGGTGGTTATTCAAGTGGAAATTTAAAGATCCTTCAGTGCTTTCTGAAGAGAAAGAAAATACAGCTTTTCTGGCCTGTACTCCATCAGCCAATAAAAATGACTTTAAGTTAAAAATTTCATGTGAGTTACTGCCAGAGCTACAGTAGCTATTGCAGTTGCCAAAAGAGGCACTTACAATACTGGTATCTTACTTATTCCTATGAATCCCCCTGAGATGAAGACAGCACTCCACATAACTCTAGTCTTTATTGGAAATCACATTTATAGATACACAGTTTTATACAGTAATTCTGTTTTGTCCCCACTGTGACACTCAACCTCTCCTTGTCATATCAGTCTCCTGTAGGAGTAGATAGAGATGTTTCTCTGCTGCCTTCTGTACTCAGAGAAATGTTGTATCTGTTACCAGAGCTTCTGATAACCCAAAAACCGAACTGAAAGGAATTCTTCCCTCCAAGAAATGACAGTGGTATCCCAATAGCTTAAAATGTTTCAACTGAATTGCTCATGAAATAGAATTCTTATTTTACTGTCCATCCATTCCCTAAGCTTTCTAAGCTTTCATAAATTAAGTAACATTTATCAAAAAACCTGATAAGAATTATTTAATACATTGTGAAACAGGGACACTTCCACTCTGGGTTAAAAACAGAGACATAATTAAATGCTTCTGTACTTTTACATTACTTTCAGATTATACTGGATAACATTTTCATCAGCCTGTGTACAATTATCATAATACTTACATGGGAGCCCATGTGAGCAGAGCAAGGACAGCTCTGTGCACCTTTAACCCCTCTAACTGTTAATTTGCTAATGAAAGCATCTTCAGTGAAAAAGAGGAGGATATTCTCAATATGACAGAGGACCTGAATGAAAACTTTGCTATGTATTCTGGAATTTTCCCCATTTTCATTTGAAAACTAGTAATGTCAAGAACTAAAAACGCTCAGGTTTGTAAATGTTTCTTTATTCCTGGTTTTATGTGACAGATAACACTTGATGCAGTTTCCAGAGGAGCTGCTTACAGAACTGGTGTCTGGTATATGAAAATCCTGTGGGTTTATGATGAAGGTTGCATTGTCAGCTGTGGGCAGCATTCCTGACTGGGCTTCGAGTTTTCACCCTCAACTTGCAGCACTCAACACAATCAGCAACCCCTCCAGCCTTGCATCATGTCAGGTGACATCAACTGGGACAGTGACACTAGGGAAAGCAGTGAAAATTGACACTGAGCTGGGGGACTGGATTGGGAAACCTAGTGGACCTGGAGTGAAAAGGAGAAATGTGAGGAAAAATGTTACTTCAGGTAGAGCCTGCTTGTGAAGAGGAGCTAATTGGCTTCTCCTATATTGTTGAACAAGCTGGTGGCAAGCCCACCTCGCCCAAAAGAAACTATGTCAGAGGCAGTTGTAACAATTTATGGGTATGAAGTATGGATGAAGAACTCCTAGGATCAATGTCTATTATATTTACTAGTACAGACAACGTCTGAAATGATGCTAACCAGCTACTGCAATCAGTTGTCCACTTCAGGCTGCATGTGTTTTATGCATTACATAATAGTTTTCCTCTTGACTTATATGAGAGAAAGGGCTTCATAAGGAAAGATTAAAAAATACGTTAGGAGACCATTTTCAAGGCTGCAAAATCAACCTTTCAAAAATCTGGAAGTACCAAAATACCTCTGATAGATATACATTATAATAGCCTTCAACCACGTAAATGCACACTGTTTTTCCCAGGACATTTTCCTCACTCAGTGCATACAGTAGCCTTGTTTTTTAAATCATGATATCTCCTAGTAAACAGCTTCTATTGCAGTCTGGGTACATCAGGTTTTTTGCTGACCATCATGAGGGTGTCATTTTGTTATTTTGTGTAGGGAAAAATATGAAAACACAGAGGAAGAGGTTATATATTAAGGGAACAAAGAACAATCAGAGTTATACTGAGTATATTCATAAGGATGTGGTAGACACTGCTGTAGTCAGTGTATTGTTCAGCTGGGTCAGACATTAGCTGGAAGCAGCAAGCCCAGCTGGATGCAGGAGTGTTCACTGGACAGTAAACCCAAAGTTGCTGTGGTTTGGTAGCAGCACAGACTTAGAAGGGCAGTGTGAATGTGAGGGTGGTTGTAGCTGTCCCTGCAGAAACATTCACAGTGCTCTGAGGGAAGCTGTCAGTGTGGGCTTGTCCATTCAGCAGCACTGCCATGCTCTGCTTGTGCTCCCCTCGGTTTTTCCCTCCTTGTTGCTGGGGTGCTAAGAGGACAGAGTTGAATGGCCTCCAAAGAGTCAGACTCTCTTGCCTTAGTTTGCTATGAAGAAGAGTTATAGCTAACACAGAGGTTTTTATTTGTTCATTCTTTTTTCTTTGTTAATGTTACTATTATTCTGTATTCATTATTTATTAACATATTTTATTATTCTTCACAGAATCACAGAATCAAGTAGGCTGGAGAAGACCTTTGAGATCATCAAGCCTACCTATGGCTGAACATCAACTTATCAATTAGGCCATGGCACTGAGTCTATCCAGTCTATCTTTAAACATCTCCAGGGATGGTGACTACACCTTTTCCCTGGGTAGACCATTCCAATGCCCAATCACCTGTTCTGTGAAGAACTTCTTCCTTATGTCCAACCTAAACCTCCCCTGTGGCAGTTTAAGACTGTGTCCTCTTGTCCTGTCACTGGTGGCCTGGGAGAAGAGACCAACCCCCCCCCCTGGCTGCAGCCTCCTTTCAGGTGGTTGTGGAGAGGGATAAGGTCTCCCCTGAGCCTCATTTTCTCCAGGCTAAAGAACCCCAGCTCCCTCAGTCGTTCCTCACAGGGCTTACTCTCTAGACCTTCACCAGCCTTGTTGTCTTCTCTGGACAGACTCCAGCATCTCAACATCCTTCCTAAATTAAGGGGCACAGAACTGGACACTGCACTTAAGGTGCAGCCTCACCAGTGCTGGGGACAATCCCTGCCCTGCCCCTGCTGCCCACACTGTTGCTGACACAGGCCAGGAACCATTGGCCTTCTTGGGCACACACTGGCTCATGTTCAGCTGCTGTCCATCAGTACCCCCAGGTCCTGTTTTGCCTGCCTGTTGTCACCCTGTCCCCAGCCTGTAGTGCTTCAGGGNCTGCTGCCCTGGTCCTGCTGGCCACACTGTTGCTGACACAGGCCAGGAACCATTGGCCTTCTTGGGCACACACTGGCTCATGTTCAGCTGCTGTCCATCAGTACCCCCAGGTCCTGTTTTGCCTGCCTGTTGTCACCCTGTCCCCAGCCTGTAGTGCTTCAGGGCATTGCTGTGGCCAAAGTGCAGTACCCAAAACTCGGTGTCCCTCCAGCAGATGAACGCTCTCCCCCAACTTGGTGTCATCTGCAAATTTGCTAATGGTAGACTCAATCCTCTCACCCAGGTCATCAATAAAGGCATTAAACAGGACTGGGGACAACACTAATCCCTGGGGGACACCACAAATGACTGGCTGCCAAGTTAAAGAAGAACCTCTATTTCTAGTGTTTTTCCTCAGGAGGTTCCAAATGACAGTTCCTTGTGGACAGAAGTACTGTCACCTCCTGTTTCTTGGGCTGTGGCAGCATCCAAAGATCATCTAGTAAATGGGGCTTATCCATGACAGTATGGATGTTTGTTCAAACTGCCAGTGGCTAATTCACTAGTACATACTCTTAAATCTATTAGATTTTGATCACTCTTTTACCTGCACACTGGTCTCCAATTTAATTAATTACTGACCAGTCCTAGCAGTATCTTTTACCCTATTAAATTAATCACCTTTCTTCTTCAAAGCTCTTTCTTCAAAGCTCAGCTGGCTTTCTATAGAAATAAAGAGTTAGTTAATTTAATCTGAGGCCTTTTACAGTGCTTATCACATTCAATCTCTCTACCAGACTATCTGTGAAGTTGACCTGGCTTCTCAGAAAAGATTTCCTCTTTCCTTGTAAGTGATTTTTTGAGTGATGTCCCATTTTCAAGGAGACAGCATAATTCTCTAATGGCTCTTTAAGAAATTAGTCCTTTTCTTGTGGAAGGGTTGAAGAAGCCTGGGCAGCAGCTTCTTTATCTGGCACACTTCCATCCCCTGCAAATGGTAGTTGTCTCCTCAAGCCCTGATTCCACTACTTTGATGACTGTAGTCTTGATCTTTTTATGAACTTTTCTTCCATCTCCTGGAAAGTGTATTTGAAAATAGTTTCAATTTATGGTGCCTTGCTTGACTGTGCAAAGTTTTTTCTGACTAACACTGAGGCTGAATAAGTACAGTGAAGGTCCTTTATTTGCCCTTCAGATTTGCATAAGAGATTGCAGTTTTGAAATAGAAATGGTTTTGAAAGAATAAACCAGCTTAGAATTTTCAGGTACTAATTTTTACTATACTTCTAGCAGAATGTGAGAAATAGTTTCTCTTCCTGAAAAGCATTTAGTCCTTAGCAGCCTGTTACCATAACCAGCCTTCAGTAAGAATAGTCCTTTAAACATAGTTCTTTTGGAGTTGTTCACAATTCTCTAAAGGTTCCCCAATGGTGATCCTAAATTGAGGCAAACATCATTTTTCAGGCAGCCAATACTTTGCATGCAAAAGCTCCTGACTTTAATAGTTCATACTGAGCAGCATTCAACTTAACAGTTGCTCATGTGGCTGAATAAACAACATGGGGTGCTAGCTCAGCTGGAGTAAATCAGTGTAATATTGTTTCAGTCACTACAGTTACAGCAGTTTAGACCAGCATAGGCTTTTGTCACACATTGTTATTTAGAGTTTTTTTTTCATTTACTCCGGCATTCTTAACTGTAGTAGATGGAAGCTTCACAGATATAATTCATTCATCCAGATAGTTCCCTTGGGAACTATCCCCTAAACCTCCCCTTTGGAAAGTAGGGAGGTATGGTATTCATTGTACAGATGATCAACTAAGGAACAAAGTGATGCTTTTTAAAGACATTGACATTTCTAAAATGTCCACTGTCTTGATGCCGTAAAAAATTTGCATAGCAGTATTGCAGAACCATAGAAATATTGATTGGAAATGACCTCTGGAAAACCTTGAGTTTGTACACCTACCAAACAGAACAGGTTTGCCATAGCTTTGTCTAATCAAGTCCTGAAATCCTGCAAGCACAGAGTCCATAACCTCTCCAGACAGCAGGAGTCAACACTGAATTTACCTTCTCATGATTTTCCCCCCTCTATTATTTAATTTGAACTTCCTAAAACACAGTTTATCGTGGTTGCCAAACTTTATATCACTTTATATCCACAACTTCTGTAATTGTTTAATGTAGTCACAGGCAGGTAGTTAAATCCCCTCTTGCCCACTTTTCTGTCGAATCAAATCAGCCCAACCCCTTCTACTTGTCCTTGCAGGCCATGTGCTCTCAACCTTTGGCTATCTCAATAGCTCTATACTGGACCCTCTCCAGTTTCTTAATATTGGATTTATCCATTATATTCTGCCCTTTCTGTACCCTAATGTCTTTAAAAATTCATTCCAAATGCAAATACTGACTAGTTTTCTTAAAGCCAACCAAGATAATTATTAGTAATATTTTCTAAGGAATTTAGGAGCCAAAAAAGATAGATAGGATATTAGAGATATTTTCAAAATTACCCAGACATCCATCAGCTTCTGTAAGTATCTAGAATAATCTTGGCCTGCTTCCTACTGACTCTCAGGCAGACTTTGACTTAGTGGCCCCAGTGTAACTGCATATGAAACAAAAAGTGGGTGAATATAGATTAAAATCAAGATCAGGGTGTTGTTTGTGGAGCAAGGATATGTATAAAGGTTTGTTTGGAATGGTTGACAATGACTGATGACCTCCCAAGTATTGGATTTGTATTGACTCCACCAGAGATTCACTTAAATATGCTTGCAAGTACTGTTTCAGTCTGGATATTTGTAGGTTTGCACACAGGCTTTTAACATTCTGCATCTTTATCCCTGTAAATATCCCCAGAAATCAAACAGAGGTAGTGTATGATCTTTGGATATTGTTCAGTCTCTAGAATGAAATGACTGAGGTTATTAACATTGTTTAATTTATTTATATTGCCATTGCCTCTAGGAGCTGTAATCATTAACCAGAGGATCTGCTTCAACTCCATGCACTGTTTAAATGCAGAACAAAGAAATAATCCCTTGTTCAGCCTATATTCAGCATAAGCATGAGGAAATAGGAAGCAGATGGGTATAAATACAAAGCAGGAAAATGACATTGGTCAGAAGGAAAATCAGGATTGTCAGGGTATCAGGTGAATCCCATCTGGACCCTTAGGCCTGTGGGTGTCCACTTGGCATACCAGGCATTTTCTCCTGGATTAAGGCGCCTTCACTCACCTCGCAGTCACTAACTTCCAGCTCTGGGAGCTGCATATCCTGAGGGTAACTGGTTTTGGTCTTAAGGACTGACACAAAGGAGGCATGAAGTACCTCTGCCTTTTCCTGCCTCAGCTGTATACATTTTGCAAGGCTGCAGCGCTCTGTAGTGCAGGTGGCATGCAATGATGGCAGTCACTTTTGTCCCTTTTGCTGTTGAATGCTGAGATGGCACCTAGTGTTCAGGAGCTGCAGTGAAGTTTTCACCACCTGGATAAGTTTCTGTCTCATTAACCCCTTCCTCTGTTTCTCAGCTCTTAGCATCAGGAGGTGAGCAACAGGAAAATGACAGGCAAAGCAGCCATTTAATTAACACATTAGTGCACCATCTGCCATTCCTTCCTGACTCATGAGAGAAGAGCTCTGCTCTTACTGCTCTCATTCTCTTTGCTATAAACTTTATTAAGAGTTGAGAGATGGGGTATGTTAGACATGAAGTGTAGAAAAAAAACAGAGAGGCTCTTAATATATAATGAATGGCATGAGCAGTTGTGCTAAAAGTGAGGTCATATCCTCATAAGGGGAAGGAAGTGGAAAACCAGAGAACAGGTCTAGTGGAAGAGTGGTGGCTGTATGAGAGGGTAAGAGTTGTCCACACTGATTAATGCTTCTCACAGACTTATTTAAAAAATCATTGTTTCTTTTGATATCAAATAGCAGGGAGTTGGGTTCCAGCTGGTCCTGGGTTTGCCTGTATAAAGGATCTTTGTTGAAACAATGGAAGCTTGTAGATTAGTCCAACATGATAAACCTAGAAATGTACAGCTGAGGTAAAAAGGGTTTTGTTTCAAATTCTAAACATCCTTCTGAAACACTCTGAGATGTGCCTAGAAAATTAAATATGTCTTCTTTGTCTGGGCAGCCTAAAATGATTCCTGTGGAAATTAAAGTGTAACTAAAGAATTTAAATTACACCTGTGAGGGTGGACCCCGAGCTAGCTTCTGTATTGAGAGAGATTTACTTCTTAATATGTTTTCTCTGGGAACACCAATAGCATTTGAATCTCTGAAACTAAGTTTTATCAGAATGTATACACTAGAGAAAATGTAGTGTGAGAAAGAACTGAAATAAAGGGGCACCTCTACCCACAGGAAAACAGGATCAGATATTTGGGCATTCTCTGAGTACAAGAGTCTTTCAATGACATCCTCAAGGACAGTCCCCTCTGAGGTTTGTTTGTATATCTGCTCTTTGCCTTTCTTACCATCCTGCTGGCTTTCACTACTTTTGAAAGGCCTTTTTTTTTCCCGAGGTTTCACACTTTTCCTGAGTTACAGATGTTCCTGAGGTTCTTGCTCAGATACTCACAAGCAAGACTGAACCTTTTGTCTTCTCAAAGAATTTTGCCTGACCCACAGTCCAGAAACCATTACTGTTAAGCCCAGTTAAGCCACACCTAATACTCTTTTCTGTTCAAAAAAATGACATGGAAACATTACAAAGATGAAGAAAAAGATTTGACTCACCATAACTGTGAAATAACATTTACCTGCAAAATCCTTCTGACATACCAGAATCCTCTTTGCATAACCTCTACATTTTGTAAATAAATGTGGATGGTAAAATTAAAGAACAAACACCTACGGTTAGCTTATATTATTTTAAAATAATTTTCATTTAAAAATGACATTAAATGCTTATGGTGATAAAGTCTAAAGCTCTTTGGCCTTGAATAAGATGCAAAAGATCTGAAAATAATATACATATTAATATGTTATTCTTACAAGTCTTGTTGAACTCATATAACTCCAGAATAAGACAAGGATTAATAGACAGGTCAAGTCACCTAGAATGTTTTTCTAGCTGAATAGTCAGTGTTTTGAAAGCAAATAGTGTTTTATAGCAAATTGAGTTTTTCTTATTGCAAGCCAACAAGTTCTCTAAGGTGTGTGACATTTCAAATAACTCTGCGGAAAAATATAAAAGGAATTCTTATTGGATTTGTCTCAATTGTGTTGCTGAGTTTGGGGCAGAACTATGTGACAAAGCTCCGAAAAACACTTATATTTGTTCTTTAACCTTGTCTGAAGATCTTAAGGATTTTTCCTGCAGTTTGTCTTTCAGAAATTTCTTTCTAGACAGCTTTGTGTTTTCCCTTCGATGTTACGCCTCTCACCCAGGCATGCAGCACAAAGCCCTGAGAAGTGTCAGGTTAACACATGTAATCCCTGCTCCAGCTCACCCTTTGGTTTCTAGCCAGACTCAGGTTCTCCTACTGCTCCTACATGACATGATAGGGATAATCTTTGCTTGTCTGACCCTGACTATTTTATTCTCACCCTCCAGGCATTTTGTCTGACGTCTGACACTATCAGACATGACATTCTTTCAAGTCCCTAGAACCAATGTGCAGTTTTAGATACATTGCTCTGTCATTTCATTTCACCTTCCTTTGTCTAATTTCTTCTTTCTGTGCCTGAAAGCCTCTATTCTTACACTTGGACTTACCAGCTAGAGGCTTATATTAGCATATCTTAATTTTCTACCTTAAAAAAAAAAGCACTGTGTACTAAAGCTACATACTGCTTATCTGACATGAGTTTCTTATATCAACAAACAAATTATTTAAGGAGTAGTCCAGTATTTAGATTTAGGAGCATATATTTCTTAAGTGTATCCTAGTTCCACCTTAATTTAAAATGTAAAGGCACATTGTCATTTACATTCATATTTTAAGGCAGAAAGATCAAGAAAAAAGCTTTTATTTTCCCACCTAAGAATGACAGGTCTGGAGATCTTCAAGGAGATGAAGCTGTTCTTTATTAAAGCTATTGTTTGTTTCTGGGTGAAGTAGGAAAAATTAGACTGACTAGAAGGTGTTGCTTTTTTATTTGCATAAAATCAGACAAAAAATATAATTAATGGTCCAGTTAGGCCATCTTCCCTGCAGAGTAGTAGATGCTATTACTACTGATGCAGAGAGACAATTCCTTTTATGCTTTTTTATCAAATCCTGTTCCCCTCTGTGTCTTTTAAAACCTCAGTTGTTTGCAAGAGCTGTACAGAAAGTCACTGCAAGCTGTTGTTGAATTGCTAAACATTCAAAAGTACACTAATAAAATATTTTGTTATATTCCTGTAAAAGTCACCATGGCCATAAAAAGTCAAGCCCTTAAGTCATGTAGCACTTTGAAAGTGTACAGAAATACCACAAGAAAGCAGCTCACACTGTTACCAACAGCACTGGAGATGTCTGTGATAATTTATAATACAACATGTCAAGAGCAGACAAACCTTGCATTACAATTTTTGCATTAGGTTACATGCAGCAAGCAGGGAATAAGACTACTATAAAAGCGTGGATATTTGAAAGAATATTCATCCTTTTATTAATGACCCTTTGAAGAGGGTTTTACATCCTTACATGTATTTTCTTGCAGAAACTGTCCACTTGATCTATTATATCCAATAAAGAGACCTTGTTTGCATTGACAGCTGCAGTCTTGGAAACAGATAAATGGAAACTCTCAAAATTAATGTATTGATAATGGTTATCTTTATACTCATTAGTTCTGGTGTGTCAGAATCCGAAAACATAAATGATTTTAACTAATCTGAAGGAAAGCAGGCCTTATTTTTGGTTTATATGCCATCCTCTGTATTTTAAAAAAGAAGTGACCTGCTGCAAAGGGCTGGGATATGTACCCTCCAGACCCAGGCTGTCAGCCCTCCTGTGTCCTGGGGAGCAGCTGCTCACTGGAGAAGTCTCTCTGGCTTCAGTGGTTCTAAGCAAATAATTGGTGCCCACAAGTGACTAAGGACATGAGGACCTGAACCAAGAACATGAACTTGAACAAAAGACACCAACTTTTACCTGAGGAGTAATCCTGTAAACAGCTCAAAATACAATGAAAATCAGAAAGTCTCCTGACCATGACCAAGGTGTTTCATAAAGAGGTTTTGAGTGGTGTTATTCTGCTCTGAGTGCAACAGCAGTGTGAGCTACTGAGTAAGTCCCTGGAAGTTACATGGGTTTCAGGTCTCTCTCACCTTAGACCTTGCATTGAGCATATCTCTTTAGGTCAAATTTTTAAATGCTGACTTTTTTATTGCCATCCTTTGCTTGTATATCTATGAGAACTCAAATCTTTTCAGAGCAGAGACCTCATATGGAATGCAGGTATTGCAGATGCATGACTTGCAGGTTTATTCACAGCTTCTACTGTCAGATATAGTAATAGCAATAGTAATTCAAATTATTCCTGATGTGCTTCATTTCAAGTAAGCACCAAGCCTTTTCACCTTAATGTAACTCCTAGCAGATCTGTATCTGGTTAAAAAGCTGTTTAGACTGAGCAAGTACAAAGGCTTATGCACACACAGTAATTCTTGAACAATCTAAGTATGGGAGATCTATAGCTAATAATAAGTGACTATGTGGAAAGGGATGCTTAGGGTCATTACAAAATTACAGGCTGAGTGTGCCAGCTAGTTGGTGGTTCTGATCAGTTAAAACATTTGGTGTTTTATCTTCATTCAAATAAATGCGTTTATACATGCTATTCCTGGCTGCCAGATGTCACCTCAGATCTGAAACCTGAGGGAGGTTTTGATGCAGAAATGACTTTAGGGAGATGTGGTAGAGTCTCATGGAGTATTCGTCATTGCAGTAATTAATGTAAGCAGTAATGACCTCCAGGTCAGGTAGATTCTTACACTTAATGACTGTCTGAACAGTGAACATTGCCTCAGACTGTGAGCTCCTCCAGACAGTCATTTAAGTGAGCCTGAACTGCCAGTCATTCTTGCCCAGCATTAATGATCCTCATAACTGGTTTCCCAAACTTCCCCTATCATTCAGTAGTACAGAATGCTACACCTTCTTCATCCAGAGACAGTTTAAAAGTGTGCTAGTTCGCATAAAAATTTCCTGAAAAAGGGATTATCTGGCTAACAGTTCACAACTGACTTGTGCTGTAGTAGAGTGGATCAGATATTCACCATTTCCCAATATTTAATTTAATTGGATGAGAAAATGCAAGCTGAGACTAAAACATTTTGTGTGGAAATAATCTTCCTGGGGCATTATAGTATGGAAAACAGCTGCAAACAAAAGTGTGTTCTGATGATTCACATATTTTCATCTTTACCTGAGTACATAGCAACAGAGGTTTTTGTCTTATTGTTTGAAAACTAGTACTGCCTGAGTTCATTTAATTGCTCTTTTTAAAAAGTGGACTCACATACTAGTTCCTTCTACTGTGAGAGTTTAAACAACAGTTTAGCATAGCATTAGTTCCATTACAATATCTCTGCACATCTTCCTAGAAATCCTGAAAAGGTCTAGGATACAATAAAAGAGCTGCATTCCATTCTGCAGCAAACAAATTTAACTTATTTCAATGGAATCAATAATAGATGACAAGATAACATTTTCAAAGGTAATCCATGTTACCTGAACTGAAAAAGTTTGCATCTCATGGTGATATTTCTCTTATTACTTTGCCAGTTCAGGGTCTGCTTAAGCAGAGAGTAGTTGTCTGTGCTCCCAACTAAACTTTCTCTTCAGTGATATAGTTATTGTTTTTGAAGATATCAAGTTGGTTTTCTCATTTTGACAGAATAACTAAATGAGCCTTTGGAGAGATGACTTGCATAAAATTCAGTTAGGTAGTTAGAAGGCAAATTTTCAGTAGCTGTTTCTAAATTTATTTTGGTGAGGTCATTATCTAATGGTTTTACATGTTAATGGGGGAATAAAAATGAGAATCAAAACCAGTCATGCTAATTGGATGTTCCAAATCTGAAAAAAGTAGTTGAATGGCTCATTTGCAATCTTAGACTAGGTCAGAATTGATTAAAAAGAATAGAAATGGACTGTAGTGGTTTTGGGAGTCATCCGAGAAGATTCTGGGTGTTAGCCTATGAAAAAGGTATTGAGGAAAAACCAAGTACTTGCATTACCAAAAATGTAGATTTCTTTTATGTAGTGATGGTTTTATGACAGTGAAGCTGACAGTAAATTATATAATTTCTGGCTTATAAAATATTGTTATTAATATCATTGAAGATATTCTCTTTGCCCAAAGCAAAATAACTAACTTTTTTATTAACAGATAAATTAGTGGGAAACCTACTTCATGTTCATTGAACTTTGTACACTTCTAATTATTTTTTCCATCAGTCTTACATAAATGACAATAGTGCTGTTGAATATGTGCTATTAAAAATTTTTAATCACAATTCAGTAGAAAATAAAAAAAAAAATTAAGTTCTGCTAGATCTTTGAAAATTCTCTGATTTGGGAAAAAATTGAAGTGTTTTCTGAATGTTATTGACTTCAGGTATAAATTGGAAATGCAAATCTATGGATTCTTTTATCTCCTTAAATTTTGGAAAATATATGTGCTGTATATACCACAATATTTAAGGTATCAGGTGTTGTCAAAGGCTCATGTCTCTTATAAATGTATGTAGAAGTTTTTTTAGCATATTTACTCCAGCAAATCATTCTGTACTATGACCTATCTCCCTTAATGAATTACAGTTGTCTTCTATAATTTCTAAAAAGATTTTAAAACAGGGAAATGTAGTGGAAATCACAGCACTTTGTTCAGGTTGGTATCTCATCAACCCTTGGTCCTTTGTTTAACCCAGAAGTAGATAGGACCTAAAAACATAATATAATTGCAAGTTTGGCTTTAAAATTAGTCTTCAGAAAAAGATTGCATAAACGGCCAGAGGCATTTCTGCTTTCATCCAGAAGGGTTTGACTTAACATTTTCACTAAAACTCAAAAGCTTCAAACCTGTGTGAAACAATGAGCACTTTCATTACCTATTTGAATTTTGGTCAAGGATTCCATTACAAAATGCAAAGATGAACATTGTTAAGAAGTCACTCTTTCTACTACTGCTTCTTTCCATTTCCAACTTCAACTCTTCATTACTTCTCATATCTACAAAAAACAGCAGTGTTATTTTTTTGTACCTCTCTGTACTGAAATTCTCTCTCTCTTTAAGTTTCTTGGAGTACATTTCGATTTTTCCTGAGATGATTTCCAGCTTTTTGATCCCACCTCTGCACTTTTCTTGCTCATAGAATATGTCTGACTTTTGACTTTATAGAATTCCTTACCATTTTTTAAACACCCAGGGGTTAAAGCTTTAATCCCACATGCTTTTCGAAGCATCTTTTGATTCTATTCAACATTTGTTACCCTCTCATCTTTATAAACCCTTGTTTATCTGGCAAAAAAATGAAACTATCTCCCCTGTCCTACACTGCCACAATTTTCTCAAGAATCTCTTGCAATTCAGAAGCATCATGGATTATACTTTTGTGAGATTGATGGGAATGTTGGTAGGATAGGATTTCTGGAGGTCATCTTCTTCCATAGAGGTAGATCATGTGCCCCAGAACTCTGAATGTCCCTGAGATTTTCTCCACTTTCTCCTAGACTTCTGAATGTCTTAGAAACCCTCTCTGCTTTCTCCACATCCCTCTAGAACTGTGGGGGACCAAAACCAGGCCCTAGAAACTATTTCAGATGCATTTCACCCTGGCTGAGGAGATGGAATATAGTTTCCCTTACAAGCCACGCTCCTGCAAATGTAACCTGCAGCATGAGCTGCTCTGTGGTGGGAGAGCATGGTTCTCACCTCAGTGCCCCCTCTCACCTCACCTTTGCAAAGGTTTTCAAAATACAGCCTTCTAAGTTTTTGCACTCAGAAGAGTAAAAGCAAGCACATGAGAAACAGATTTGGAATATGATTCAATGATGGGTCTGTAGTCAAGGAGTCAGCCTTCTTTCTCTTGTGGGATGTGGAAAATTTGTTGAAAATAAAGTTAATTTGAAATGATGCCTTTTTCTCTGCTCTGTGTACATAAACAGTTATTACACCAAAGGTTGGGGTTTCTTTTCCTTAATTTAATGTAGATTACTTCCTTCATGTGCACGTCTCAGCAGCAAGTCACATTTTTAAAACACTGTATTCAGTAAAATCAACCTGTTACCCTGATTTGTGTTCCCAAAGCATTCAAGGGCACTAATAGTCATAGCTGTCAGAAATCACATCACTCACAAGTTGTGTGTAGATTCAGCACATCCATCTAAAGCAAGTGCTGTTAAACAAACCAGCCCCAGCAGATTTGTTAAGCAGTATTGTCTTGCTTTAAGCTTACCAAAAGTGCCTTTTTCTGCAGGCTGGAAAAAATGTGACTGAAAAATATTACTCAGATAGGTGAACATCAGGCTAAGCCTTCTAAACCCCATGGCATTGGAAGATAGTCGGGGTCATCCAAAATAAGTCAATTTAACAAGAATTCATGTGTCATGAGTATTAGCTGTAAGGGAGCTCGGGTGGTTGTTTTGCTGAAAGGGACTAATTATTATATTGTATTGAACTGTGCTGTATTGTGCCAAGTTTCAAGTGCCTGGTTTTGTTGCCCTCTGGTTCAAGAAGGATGTTGCATAACAATTGTTAGGCAAGTCATTCCTCCTATACCTGCAATTAATGTGCACACTCCACACAGATTATTCATGGCTCTGAGGTCCAGAGGGTGATAGAAATATTCTTCAAGGTTGTTAATGACTTTTGTTATCTTCATAACCATTCTTATTCTTCATTATCTTCATCCCCATGACTACTACAGACTTACTTCTGAAAAGTTTTGAAACAGACCGATATTTCTGTGGCCTCATGGCAATGTATTCCTATTTCTGTGAGTTTGGGAGGCAGGTCAAGAACATCCCTCAGCAAACAGAACTGCTTTTGGTGTGAGAGGCTGAAGGAAGTGATTTTATACGCATTTGCAAAACCTCACTTTGAGCTTTTTTTGCTCCCTCTTTGGCTTCCAGTTGCCTTATTTGCATGGCAGCAAGTAATTTCTGGATCAACCCAGCAGAAAGTGAGTTACTTTATTCAGCTCTGGGGGACAGGCCACTGTTATTTCAGGTGACTTTTGCCTGAGCATCACCTGAGATGAGGGCTGGATATTGAAAAGGACATGACTACTTGTCACTAAAGAGTTCACTCACAGAAGCGAGCAGATAAGCCTGCAGAGCTTTTAGGAACCAAGGTCTTCTATTGGCCACTTGAAAGTTTTTAAGTCTTTGTGCAGGGAACAACTGAACATAGTATGAACTCACAATATAACAGCAGGCTCATAGGATGCAGTGAGCATGGTCAGCATGGGTACACTTTTAATATATACAATACAATATATATAATATATACAATACTTTTAATATTAGCTTAACCAAGGTAAGTGCCCAGTGCAGCATTAGAAGTAGGAAGACATTTCTGTACGTGCTCAGACTGTGGGCAGTTCATACATTTATAGCAGTTGAATGCTGAATTACCAGAGAGTTCCTCTGTACCCCGAGATTTTGAGCTACAGGCTGTGGATCCCTCAGTGCAAACATTAGGTTGTCTCTCTCCCAATTAGCAGTCATGTAATTCATAGCAAGTTTTGTGATTTATGTAATACATTTATGTAACGTTTTATTTTGTTTTATCTTTTTTTTTTACTTTTAATGAAGTATTTTATAAAAATTCATTATTTTCTTGGAGTATCATCCACTTTTAATAATTTTAAGATGTGGAGAAATACGTGTCATGGGCATTTCAGGCATGAGTTGCAGCAGCAGCCAGAGGAACCCAGCATGGTCGGTTATGCTGCATCCTAGTTCTTTTCAGCTCTCTCTGTGACTGGCAATATCTGTACTTCTACCTCACCTCTCTGTTATTTTTGCATCCATGTCTTGCTCTGTTTTGTGTACCTCCTCTGCTATAACCTTTATCATGTTATCTTGCAGAGTGCCCGGCCCATGACCACTCTCTTTTTATTTCTGTTGAGTCTCCCTGGCAGAACCACTAATTTGTTTTCTTGTCTGTATGTGCTATTCTCAGTTTATACCTTATTATATTAATCTTCACTTAGTTGTTTATTTTTTTCTTTTTTAATAATCTCTATGCTTCTAATCCATAAATCATTGCAGGAAGGACACACTGATTGAAAACCTCTTTCTCCAGGAAGAATGGTAAACTGCTTTTCATTTTATGATTCAGATTTCTTGAAGTCTTCAATTTTACCTAGGTCCACTTTTATTGAAAAAAACCACAATATCCAAAGCCAAACAGACAAATCAAAAATACCTTTTTTAGAATGATGTTGAAAGTAAATATTTTATTTTGCATATATTTAAGTGAAATTTATTGCAGGAGGACAAAACTGTGCTTTTTAAAGGTGGAGTAGATGTGCTTATTGCTAAAAACACCCTGGTCATTTACTAGCATGGCAAAGAAAAAGGCAGGAGAATTTCAGAAGTGGTATCTTGCATGGCAGCAGTGAGGATTGTGTCTCGCCTGGTGTTCACAGCTTTGCTTGCACCACTCCAGGAGTAGCTGGTTGTGGCATGCCTCAAGCTCTTTTTTGTAACTTGATTTGGTGAAGAGCCAAATGAAGAGCCCTGATGTCAGTGTAGAGGAATCTGACTTTCTGGAGTTATTTGTGGAGCAAAATTGTTCCTGCACAGATGCATTTCTTTTTTTAATTCCATTGGTCACGCACTAATGGATTTCTTTCAAAAGACCAACTAATTTAGTAAGGACAACATTGAATTTTGATTTTCTAGATGAAAAGTGGTGCATTTCTTAGCCATTGAAAACAGCATCTCTTCTTTATTTGTGAGGGTATGGAATAATGAAGAAAATAATTAAATTGTTGTCAGATATGGAAGAAGTAGGAAAGCACATTTTAGTCTTCCCTGATATCTTTCTGCAAAGAAATATGCTCACAAATACATGTAAAGGCCAGGGAAAGCCTCCAGCAGCTTTGGAAGTTAATTTTGCTTCCTTCTATTTTTAATTTTTTTTTTTTTAAGTTTATTGCAATTCCTGAGCACTTGCCCTATCTGTGAGAAGTATGAAAGCTTTAGGCAGAAAATAATTTCATAGCTTGGCACATTTCACACACCTATTGTACATTGTCTCCTGTCCTCATGCTTGTACCAATCTGTTAGGATGGCATAGTTTCAAGTTGGTCAGACTTACCCTAGGAAATTAAAGAACCTGCCAAAATTAGTAAGAAGCAAGGAAGAAGAGACTAGTGAAATCTTCTCCTCCTCAGAACATCTCAAATCTGCAGTATCAGTGCACTGGAGGCTCGCTGGGTTAACTTCTGCTCTGTGATTCTCCTGCAGAACAAGAGGAGCCCATTAGATACTCCCAGCTCTTCAGATTACACATGCACTGATCCAGTTTCTCAAGGAGAGCCTCAGCTTGAGCTGAAATCATCCAAATTCAGCATATAGCAAGTTTGATTCAAAGAAAGATGTCTCAAAGGTACAGTTCAGGTAAAAAGCTGGGTTTTGTCTGTCTTTGCTCTGCTCTTGAAAGTCTAAGCAGTTGAGGTCTGAGTGACTGTATTCAGGAGAAGACTCTCCACATAAAATTGTTCTGACTTGCTACAGGTTCACAGGTCTTGAAAAGCCTAATGCTTGACACTTAAAGCAATAGCTTTGCTAGGCAGGAGGTGCTATTTTTCCACTTCTGGATTTTAAAGACAGACTGAATGCATACAATAAAAGATTACACAGATGTGTATCTGTGACATAATGTATCTAGGAAACGCTGCAATTATGAAAATCTAATGACTACTTGTTAAAATTGTCAGAACCCTAACTGCAGGTAATATAATTACTTTTTTTGTTGCCTGAAAGGGAAGCTTTTAGAAAAGTTCCAAACAAAACAGAAATTCTCAATGTTTCTGGAAAGTTTCTTATGATATTTGGGACATCAATAATGACAGCTGGTGTTCAACTTCTGCCTCTTGCCAATGGGCTGTCCTTGCCAGAGTCTTCCTTTAGAACAGGAAAAAGAAAACAAATGTATAGATGTATTTTCCTGGTTTATGTGAGAGCACCATATACATAAAGAGAGATCGATAGAATAAATTTAATCACTTTACATACACATCAAATGTTCAAATTTCTGTTTACCCTACATGGGAAAAGAGCTAAGTAGATTTTTCTTACTTTGCTTACACTGGTACAAATAACAGACAGCTCTGATGAGACCTATGGATTTATTCCCGATTTATCTGGTGGTATAAAGAACAAAACCTGTCCTAATTTGCTTATGTCTTCAGGTAAGGTGATCTACCTGCAGTTCAAGTAATTTTATTTGCAATAGTTCCTTTTTTATGGAGCAAAATTGTTATGGTTCTTCTGTAAAAGAGAAGTATTTTCCAATACTCAGGAGCTTGAAACAGTCAGTTCATGCATCTACAAGAATACTCTGCTGAAGTGAAACCCTGAACCTGTGTATTTCAGAGAGTACCACAGCAAATGATGCATCCCCTGGTGACCAGAGCAGACACTGCTGCTCCCCTGATTCAATGAGTTCCAAATTTTGATGCTTATACCTGCATCTTGCATGTGGGAATTAATCCTCAATCTGACTGTATTAGAGCTGACAGCCCTCTAGGCTCCTCCAGCTGTCACCAAAACAAATTCTTCACCAGCCTTTCTGCCTGTCCAGGATGTCTCAGGCAATAGGGCATACATTTTTCCTTGTTTGTGCCCTTCTATGGTGACACAGATGACAACATGGCTGCAATAAAGCTGAAGCATTCCCTGGCAAGAGGAACTCTCCGGCTTCTTTTTCTCATGCAGGTTAATTCAGTTTTCATGATATTTGACTCTGATGCTGTAGATGTGCAGCATGAAGGTAAAAAGCCTGCTGGCTTCAAAAATAGGTGCTGCTGGTTGCAGTCAGGGTTGCTGACTGGTGTTTCATAAACATTCACATCCTGGAGAGAACTGTGGGGTGATTTTATGAGCTTTGATGTTGAAGTGGAACTAACTGGCACACCACTGTGTGTCAGTTCACAGAGAGGGCAGATAGACATCTGGGACACAAAAAACAGCTGCTGAGATGAGGCATCCCTTTGAAATGCTAGTAAACTTTGCCAGAATCACTTCTTGAACCAGGAAATCAGTGAATTGTAATAATTTGGTTTCTGATCATTGTGAAGTTCCTTTCATGACCTGAGTTGCTAAAGGTTTTTTGGAGAGGCTCTTGAGACAAAAATGCCATTTAAGCAGCCTTACTTAAGTTCTCCTGTCTTCAATCTATTTTAGACTCTCCTTTTTCTCTTGTAGGCCCCTTAATCTTTTCAATACTTTTCTTCAGGCAGCAGGCCAGCAAATAAGAGTCCACAACAAAGCTCTTAGTGATTCCATCATTCTTAATTCTTTAAAAAGAAGGATGGGATATTTGACTCCATTTTTCCACTAAATGGGTGAGACAGTTCACTTTGTTTTCCCATCCTTCTTACACCTAGATAATCAGTACTGCTGTCAAGAAGGCATGGCAGGAAGGTCAGTGGCAGAGGGAGAACCATCAATTTGCTTCTGCACATCCCAGATGTGTGCTGCACATCCCAAATGGTGCCAGGCAGAGGGCAATGTGAACCCTCCAGCAGTTTTAGGCCTGAGATAAGGATGGAGGATTAGAGCCTTCACATCTCTCATGCTCTATAATAAGGACTAGCACTAACAGGATCTTCATGCTGGAGTGCAGGAAGGGATTCCAGTCATCTCCCCTCAGGGCCAGAAGAATGGGAGTGCACAATGGTAGGATATGCTGGTGCTGTGATTTTTTTCTCTTCTCTTCTCTCATCTAAGTGTTGCTGATTGCCTCACTTCTACACGGGCCAGCAGAAGAAGGAGATGGATTTAGGCCTGTCCCCATGCTCCTGTCCCAGGAGGAATTCACAGCTTGTGGTGAAAGAACTTCAGCACAGGTGGAGAAGGACATGTTGACAAGCACCTCCTGGGCACACACCTGGCTGTATTCCTAGGGGAGTTTCAGCATGGGAGGGTGGCAGTGTGCAGCTTCTCAGGAGCTGGGAGAAAGAACCAGTTTATGGAAAAATGAACAAGCAACCTCCTGGTGACTGACTGGTCATTTTATACCTTATACATTATAAATAATGTAATAAGGTGGACAGATTATCACCTGAAGTGCACACCTGCTCCGTCCTGGACTGAGCTCTGGGGACCTTGAGTAAAAGTTTTTCCTGCCCAGCCTTGGTATTTCCCACAGCAGTCTAACTGCTAATAACAGTATGGTATAACACAGTTATTGTGTAAAAATAAGGTTCAAAAATATTCATCACTCATATTTGAAAATTAATATATTGCCATCCTGAAATATTATTCATACAGGTTTTTTTGTCATTATCTTTTAATAAGTGGTTAGCATATTTTGAAAGAGATATTTTGGAAGAATGGAGAATACATTAGTATTCACTTTCAAAAATATAAAAAATATATCTTTCTTAGACAACAGTGTAATGAATGTTAGACCCATTCATCTATCTTGGGTGGAAAGGCAATCTGGAAATTTGATAAAAGTTACAACTGTATCAATATTTACCCTGTAAAAGACTAGAATCAATATCTAAGTCACACTACAGGTCACAAGTAGTCAAAATACAGTGATGAAAGAGAAATAAATACATCCTGTTGTCTTTGGTCTGTGTGATAAAGTTGAATGTAGGCTCAAAGCTGACAAGCATTTCCTGATAGAGCAGCTGGTATGGCAGCAACTGTTTAATTACCTGAAATACATATTTGCAATCAGACAGATTTCCTCAAATAATCTCACTTGCTCAGTATTTTTACCTGTTCAGTGGGTCTTTAAGCAATGTGTGCTGCAGCCTATTAAATTCCAAATATTATCTCAGGAGATCCATCCTTGCAGAAGTGAAATGGTTTGAAGATGTGACAGCTGTAGGAGCTGATTGTTTTGGTCCTTTTTTTGGTAGTGATTAGATTTGAGCAACCTGGTCCAGTGGAAGGTGACCCTGCTCAAGGCAGGGGTGTGGGAACTAGGTGATCTTATGGTCCCTTCCAGACCAGGACATTCTGTGATTCTATAATTGTACCCAAGTTTAGATGCCAAGAGGATGGCAGTAAATGGATGAGAAGACAAGTGGGTAAAAAAATTGTTGAACTCAGAGAGTTTGTGGGTTCAGAGGCAGATTATAAATGCAGCACTGCAGGGGTCTCTTTTGAGACCTGTCCAATTTGTCAAAGGTACAGGGTAATGCATTCTTATCAGGTTGGCAGATGACATCAAATTGGGACAAGCAGTTGGTCTGTCCAAGCAGGACTGCCATGCAGAGAGATTGGAGGGATGGGCCAAAAGCACTGTGCAGAAGAGATGTACACCAGGATCCTGGGCCTTTTTTTGTTTATTTTTTTCAATAAGAAACATTTGGTTGATGCCTTTTATCACAAATTATTCAAAATCAGACAACATATCTTGAGAAAAAAATGCTCTAAGGGCTAGCTTTAGAAAACTACCCCTCTCCAAGCAGTTATCTGCTTGTGTCTTTGCTTGCTAATACAATGCCACAGAGCTGGCCAAGATTGGAAGAAAATGTTCTGAACACAACATTTCAAAATGGTAAAAACATAAAAAATTACCTGAGAACCCAGGGTTTTGTGGTCAAGTACTTACCAGCTAATGACCCATACAAAATGTGCTATTGATTTCCACACCTGTAGTAAACTCTGTTGTGTCTTCAGATCACTGAAGTTTCCAAAGTTCTCCAGTGCTTTGTGATTTTAGGTGTACTGAAAATGGAAGAAAAGGTTGTCTAACAGAGGTTTCAACCTCCTGTTTAGGTGCAAAAACTGGATCCTGTCTTGGGAACTCATTCCAAACAAGATGAATAAAGGATGTTTTCTTTCTAACTTTTGGAGACTTTTTGCATTGAGTTCTTAAGAAGTTCTGATGCATACTTTGAAGGCTGTCATCCTCAAAGAGGGTTCTTTATTAAAATAGGGGACCTCTTGCTATGCAAACATTAATTGCTGCGAAAAGAATGATCTTTCTTTCCCTTACCAAAATTAATAAATTTCTTTACTGCCATCACAGTTTTAGACATACATAGGGTGTTAAGTGACTATTGTAAAGTAGACAAAAAATTACTTAAAATATTCTTTTAATTTAATACACATCTTTGTAATGAGCTGTTTCAAAAAATAAAATTTTCAGGTCAAAGTTAGTCTCTTTTCACATTGAATATATGTACAGGTTGTAATGCCTTTTAATTGCCAGGATAATTGTCCCTGTTGTGGTTTAACACCAGCCAGCTGCTCACTCACTCCTCCACCAGCAGGATCCAGGAGACAGTTGCAAGGGTAAAGCTACAAAAATCATGGGTTGAGATAAAGACAATTTAATAGGAAAAGCAAAAGCCATACACACAAGTGAAGAGAACCAGGAATTACTTTACTGCTTCCCTTGGGCAGGCAGGTGTTCAGCCATCTCCAGGAGAGCAGGGCTCCATCACAAGTAACTGTGACTTGAGAAAACAAACACCCTCACTCCAACCTTCCCCCTTTCCTCCTCCTTCCCCGCACTTGATATACTGAGCATGATATCATGTGATATGGAATATCCCTTAGGTCAGTTTGGGTCACCTGTCCAGGCTGTGTCTCCTCCCAGCCTTCCATGCAGCCCCAACTTCCTCACCAGGCTGGCAGTATGAAAAGCAGAAAAGGCCTTGGCTCTGTGTAAGCCCTGCTCAGCAATAATAAAAACATCTCTACAATTAATCAACCCTGCGTTCAGCACAAATCCATAACACAACCTCATGCCAGCCACTGTGAAGAAAGATAATTCTACCCCAGCCAAAACCAGCACAGCCCCCAAAAGATAGCCATCATGTTATAACATGGTGCTGAAACAGATGATTTTGAACCTTTTTTTTTAAAATTATGTATGATGGAATTATGTATAGTTATTTCAGACCAAGAATTAAGCATGGGTGTTTTAAAAGTTTATAATATTCTCTTATTTTCTTAGTTGAGAGATAATGATATTTTTTTTGCATATTTTCCATATAAAACCTGAAAGTCAACATTAGAGGCACAGATTAGGGTTGGACTGCAATACAAAACACCAAAACACTATTCCTTCTTTTCTCATGCAATGATAATTGGAGGGTTTTTTATGGTGTAAGAGATTATCCTTTCTACTTCTGTGTAATCTCCCTTGAGAATTGGTTGGTTCTAAACTAATTTGTTAAGGGAGCCACTGAGAAACCATCCTCATGTTTTTGTGTCAATTATAGTGTGTAATTTTTTCTCAGATGGCAGGGCCTGAGTCTGCCCACTAACTGCTGCTACCTTTATCTGCTCTGAGGGGGGGTGGTCTTTCCTTCTTTGCATAATTATTTGCTGGTCAGAAGACAGCATGAGGAAGCTGGAAAGCTTCCCCATCCCACTCATCTGAGAAAGGTTTGAACCACCACCTTCTGAGTTTCAGGAAGGCATCACACAGTCTCCCTTTTAAACACACTTGTCATCTCCTCGAGTCTGGCCTCTGTGTAAACAGAAATAAGACCATTGGAGGGCTAGAGTACAAACAAAAAGGAGCTTGACTGTTGCCCAATTGTTAGGAGATTCTCATGGAGTGAAAAATCAAGCCTACAGTGCCAGGCAAGCCTTCATATTCTAGCAGACCATTTGTGGCTGAAATCTAACATCAGCTCAAAGCATAACACTGTAATTTTCCTGGCTCCACAACACTGCCATGCCTGCCTGACCCATATTTAATCTTACAGAATGTGCTTTTTTACAGTCTACTGATCCTTGGTGGCTTAAATGGTCCTGGGCTGTGGTCTTTGGCCTCCCAGGAGGATGAGAATCTGGATAATCCACATACAAGATTTAGAGGTGTAACAATAAAATTATAGGAAAGTGAATCCTCTACTTGAACTGGCACAAATGTTCAAAAGGGGGGCAGGCAAGGTAGATTCTGATTAAATAGTGGCACTGTGTGATAGTGAGAGTAGCTCTGACATTCATAAGAAGCTGGGAAATATGACATGGCACCCATAATTCCATGCCTCCCTGGATTAATAGCTGGAAGCAGGATATTCTGGAGCATCTGAGGAAATCTTCCCCTGGAGCAGGATTCCCATGTTAAAACTAGTATCATTTTAGATGTGGGGTGATGTTATCATGTCAGTGTGCAGTCCCCATGTAAATATTTCACAAAATGTAGGCCATCTCATCATAACTGCATCCTTCTAGTAAAGGGAAAGCTGAACTGGCTTTTAGACTCCATTGGCTGTATTGACCTGTTCTTCAGTGATTATAATGGGGGCTTAGACTTCAGCTTACAAGATGATGTCTAAATCCTACTAAATATGGTGCTTAATTTAGAAGAATTTTATTGCCCTCATGAGGCTTTTAAATTCTTTGTGCAATCAATCTGTACTTAGAGAACTGGCTGGGTCTAGCTGGGTTTCTGTAGGTTGCAAAAATAACCTGGATAGCTATGATAGGCAGAGTTAAATTGCCCTGCAGAGTTCTGTGTTTGAAAAATGGACAGGACAATGTTTTGGTTAGAATTCTAAATTAGATAGAAAGGATTCTACCTAGCTGTCTTTACAAACCATAGATAATTCTTGCTTGATTTAGGAACCTAATTCCTAAAAAGAGCTCCGAAAATTTTTTCCTAATACATAGCTCTTGAGAAGAGCAGGAAATAAAATGGTTGGGTCCAAGGTGACACCAAATAAGAAATTGAATATCTACATACATGCATACATACAAATCAATAAATCAATTCCAGTTTGATGGTTTTTTTTGGTTTTTTTTGTTTTTTTTTTTTTTTTTAATACTATGAGGTCCTTCAGGCATCACCTTTTGCAATTTCTTGAATCAATAATTTAAGGACATAATTCAATAAATCATTCATCTGACAATAGGAATAAACACCAGTTTTTTACCGTTCTTAAAATCGGATCCTTAGAACCAAATTTTTAAAATATTCAATTCAATCCTTCAATTCTTAAGGATTCGATCCACAAAAGGATTTGGATTTTTTGATGGTCAGCATGTAAGGTTTAGGTGGCTGTTTCCTGTGCTTGCCTCCATTTGTTGAACAAGGCACATTATCTGCTTATATAGTGCATATAAAGCAGACATCTCCAGCTGGGCTTCCCAATAGCTACCCAGGATAGTCAACAAGAAAACAAACACTGAGACCAGAGCTGTTCCTTAAATCCCACCTCTTCTTTCCCTGTTAAGCCACAGGGATGAGCAGACATGAGCAGCAGATTCCAAGCCCTTCCCTGTCTTAGATGCCCATTCTATGTTTTCAAGAAGAGAGTCAGGAAGTGATGGGCATCACTCTGAACACACAGCTAGAGGAAGGAGGTTCAGCAAAATTGAAATAAAAGCTGAGAATTCAGCACACTTCCAGGGTGTGGGAAACGTACTACTCCATCTGAAAGGTTTCAGATAGCCCTTGCTCACTTTTGGACTGTCACCCAGTCAGTGGGCTGTAGAGATGTCTCTGTCAGTCTTGGTGCAATAGTGCAACTTAAGAAAGAAAGTCGGCCATCATGTCACCAGGGAGAAGAAGCAGCAGAAAAAAAAAAAAAATTAATGTATTCATCAAGAGAATTACTTACAAGAGAAGATGCTGGTGCCCATTTCCTGCTCTAAGAGATGGTGATTCCTTTTCCATTAAGTGGTTAGATAAAAAAGTGAAAGTTTAAGTATTTCTGAGTTTTTGTTTTCTCCTGCTGAATAAAAAGGAATTTTAGAAGCTTCCTCATCGAGTTTTTCCTTTTTCTACACGAAACAAACAGAATACTCTATGAGTTATGGATTTACTGAACTCATTTAAGAATTTTAGCAGACTTGAAGAAGCTGTAAAGGATACAGGGATAGTTGAAATCGGGGAAGGACTTCCACGTGGGAACTAACTGAGCATGGTTTATAATCCTGAAAAAAGAGGAAACTGTGGGGCCAATAGCAGTAATTTATATAGTTGAGGGAGGAAGTTGAATTAGTTATTAACTGTTCCACATAAGAAGCAATAAGGTATAAAATGACACCAGAGAAGAACAAACAAGAGTATCAGTACTGTAGCATTGTTAATTGGAGTAACTCAGTGCCACAGGATGGTCCAATGCAGCTTAAGAAGCAATTTTGTCAAAACCAGATAAATGGCTCTTACTTTATCTTACAATTGGAATTAATGGACAGAACACTTCAGTGGGAGTGCTAGGGTTGGTAGCCATGCCTATCTTATCAGTAATTGAATTTCTCTTAGTGAAGCCACTTGTGCTTTCCTTGCAAAGAAAGATGTTTCTAAAAAAGTAAGTGGAAAAGATTACAGCATTGCACTGAGACCTGGCTAGAAATGAATCACAGCTCCACAAGCACATATTCAGCTGGGTACCTCTCTGGATTCCTCCCTCAGCACATGAGAAGGGGTTTGATTGCACAAGTGAGCCCTATGACACCTTCTTGAGAGGGGGGAATAAAGTTTGCTCATACAAACTGCTTCTGGTGCCTTATCCAGAGATGCAGCACAGCCTTGAGCTAATGCCTGAGGAACTGAGAGTCTGCTACCAGTACATGTTTCCATCTGCTGATTGCCAACAGAGATTTCCAAATTCCCTCCTATAAGCCAATGGAAAGCATACTCCTGATGCTGTGATGGATGGCCTTTTGTTAAACCTGGTCTGGCAACTACGGGAAACAGAGATAAGCCAAAGCATTAGAGAGCATTTCTCCTGATGCAGCTGGGAGCTTGGATGTTTCTTGCTTCATTGTTTGTTTTTGTTTGTTTTTAAAAGAGATTATCCCAGTTTAATCCTGCGTAAAACAATATTAGATGATTTATGTCTTATTATCATAGAAACAAATGATGATCTCAAAGGAGGAGTGTCAGGAGAAGACTTCCAAGAGTGCTGGCATGTTGCTTGAGAAGAACTCAGACTCAGTAGTTAATTAAATGGAAAGACCCCTAGCTTTTTTTGTCTTTTGTCAGAAATCTTCATCATGAACAGTCATTAGCATTACATTAGCAGTAGCATTACATATGGCCAACATTAAACCACTGGTACTCCAAAAGTGCATCAGAATAGCAGCACTGCTATCCCACCTCTTATTCCTTGTAGCATCCCTTACACTCACCTCCCTTCTTATTTCCAAGAGATATTCTGGAGTATGAGCTGAAGTTTAATAGTGACTAATTCATAGTTTACCTCCAAGTTTCTGGGTTAAATAATATCACTTTGGCAAAGGCCCATGTAGCAAATAATTTCGGTGGCAAAACAAAACCCCTTTACACAGCCTTGGATCTGAAATCCTGTACATCTTGAACTATTGTCTGAATGATCTCCAGTGGCTTGGCTAGATTTCCTGTATGCACTGCTTCCCTACACTGAAAAGTCCAGGCCAGATTTTGTTTAGCATTAACTTGCCAGAAAAAAAAAATCTTTCCCTGAATTTGCATATAAGGAGACTGAAGAACTGCATTGGGTTTTATACAACTGTTAATGTGTATTTAAACTGTTGAGAAAATGAAGCCTTTAATAAAAAAGATTTTTGCCTCTTGTATATACATCTAGGGAATGTGTATTTTGAGCTGCTTCTGGGTAAACTCTGGGCTGAGCTCAGCTGCCTCAGTGTCCTCCAGTGCTAGTGACAGCAACACCAGCTGAGCCCTCAAACACCTGAACCACCCTCAAACACCCAAACCTTCCTGTAGCTGCAGCTGGACCCCAGCTGAGGTAGCCAGGCCATGCAGAGTGGCACTAGCTGGCAGGCAGGTGCAGGGCCCCCTCTCATGTCTGTATCTAGCATGATTTAGGGAGTCCTGACTTAATTTTTGTTTGCATATATTACAATGCCAAACATCTGCTTTATCAACATTTAAGCAGTGCATAAAAGTTTGTACTCTCCTGCTGGGCTCAGTCTGACATGCATCATTTCAGAGACATTGAGCAGAAACTGCAAGTATGAGGGGCATTTTGCTAATGGGAAACAAACTCTGTTTTAATAGGAAGCAGCCAAATCAGTAGGCAAATATACTGGGTTTCAGCATGCTTTTCATTTCTAAATAAGAAATACATAAGAAAATAAAAATGCCTAGCATTTTCTGCTCTGAGCAGCACAAACTCTAAATAAAGAGGCACTGAATGTTGCTGCTCATACACTGAAAGCACATCTGTGACTGCCGTGTGATACATAAACACCCAGGCTAATGCTAAACCTGAATCCACTGGGTTATTAATAACAGCACAACTGGGTCAGCAGCACATAGAGTGTAAACTAATTTATCATGTTTCCTGGGTAAGTTTGCAGCCTACCCTAAGCTTTCTACAGTTGTAACTAGACCACCATTGGACAGGAGTTAGGTAATATAAAGCTTACACAAATAATTTCTGCATTAGTTATTGAAATTCCAAGGTGTTCAAGGTTTGTATTATTTAGATCAGTCAAGGAGGACACTAAGGTTTATATCTGGATCCAGGGGTCTAAGCTTCCTCATTTGGGCTCAAAAATTAGAATTTTTATAAAACATGCTCTGAGACTTCTTACCATATGGAATGAAATCCTTGAAAACTGTGCAGTTTCTGTTGTATGTAGTGAGAGGTTTTTGGTGCACTATCTAATCTGAAAAGTTAGGAGGCTGCCTAGCCAGCCTTGCCATCTGCCTCCTTCTGCATCAGCCTCTTGAAAAACGGCCAGTTCACTTTGACTGATGTATCGCAGCACAGAATGATAGACTCATAGAAACATTAAGGTTGCAAAAGACCTCCAAGATCACCAAGTCCAACCTTCACTGAGCACCATCTTGTCAACTAAACCACATCACTAAGTGGCATGTCTAGTCGTTCCTTGAACACCTCCAGAGATGGAGACTCTACTACATCCATGGGCAGCTCAGTCCAATGCTTGACCATCCTTTCTGTGAAGAAAATCTTCTTGATGTCCAAGCTAAATCTCCCCTGATGCAAGGGAGGCCACAACCTTGTCCTGTCACTGGTTGCTTGGGAGAAGAGACCAACCCCCACCTGGCTGCAGCCTCCTTTCAGGGAGTTGTGGAGAGGGACAAGGTCTCCCTCGAGCCTCATTTTCTCCAGGCTAAACAACCCCAGCTCCCCCAGATACTCATCACAGGACTTACTCTCTAGACCCTTCACCAGCCTTGTTGCCCCTCTCTGGACATGATCCAGCACCTCACCCTCAACATCCTTCCTAAATTGAGGGGCCAGAACTGGACACAGCACTCCAGGTGTGGCCTCACCACTGCTGAGTACAGAGGGACAATCACTGTCCTGCTCCTGCTGGCCACACCATTGCTGATACAGGCCAGGATGCTACTGGCCTTCTTGGCCACCTGGGCACACACTGGCTCATGTTCAGCTGCTGCCACCAGCACCCTCAAGTCCCTTTCTGCTGGGCGGTTTTCCACTGCCACTCTGGCCCAGCCTGTAGCCCTGCAGATCATTGTTGTGACCCAAGTGGGCACTTGGCCTTGTTGAACCTCACACCATTGGCTCTGCCCATGGATCCAGCCTGTCCAGATCCCTCTGCAGAGCCTTCCCACCCTCCAGCAGATCAACACTCCTGTCCAATTTTGTGTTGTCTGCAAACGTATTGAGGGTGATAGTACTACATTATCTAACCTCTAGGCATCTAAGCCAGTTACTGAGTCTGGTACCAGGCTGGTGGCTAGATATTTCTTACTTGTTTAAAGATTTAGACCCTGAGGCATTAGATTAGAGAGGTCTTCACTGAGCATGAGGTGCTCACTCAAAGCAGGCAAAGTCAGGCTCCTTTATGTGACTTAAATACCTTATGGCCTGGAGAAAAGATTGTCAAACTGAAATACTTTATGAAGATTGGTCCTAAGGTTGATCCTAAGTACTTTTCTCTTAACAGATGGATGCTGATCTTCCTCTTCCAATTCTCTGGGTTAAGTTCTCACTGATAAGCCTCTATTCTTGTCTTTTTTCTTCCTAAGCAGATTGGTGGTCATGTTTTCTTCCTCTCTAAGATTTCTCCAGCTAGTAGGCTGCAGCATATTCACTTTTGTACAGCAGGAACCAAAATAGTTTTTGAAACTTTTTTCCTAGAACTATGACATCTGAAGATTTGAGATATCCTTCCATGTATGTCCCCCACAGCTATGCTGTAGATGAGCTTTTGAAGATCTGGTTTTGATGCTATGCATTGAAAAGGAGATTTAATCTTCCTATTCTTAATAGTTTAACTGTATTTTCAATACAAAGAATAATTATACTCTGCTTGTGATTTATGATGAAACCGACTCAGGTTTTTTGGGTTTGGTTCATTGTTTTGGGCTTTTGTTTTTAATCTAAAATACTTAAGAACTTTTTTATCTTGAGATTATTTTTTGTTATACAACAAGAAGACCATGCACAAGATCTAATGATTCTAAGTCAGTGTTTTCTTTGGGTGCTGTGCATTGAAACTTATTTTCCATTATTTGTCTACAACTAGACAAACATTCTTATAAAACAGAAAAATTGTAATAGTATTCTGACAAGTCCAATTTATATGGTACATTGTTGGAAAAAAACCCCTAAGAAAATGCAGAATGGCTACAAGCCTACTAATATGATTAAGAAACTTCTTGCAGAAGCTATGTACAACACGCTGTTAAAACTGCAAATATGTATTCAACACTTGTGTTTTATAGAAAATTTTATAAATATTCAAATTTAAGAGAAACAATATGGAATAAAATGCACTAGGAAACTAATATGTAGACAAAGGTTTATTTACACCATACAACATTTTAAATATTTTATACACAGCTGCAGCAGAGAAAGCTATTCTGAGCTTTCCAGAGAAAACTGCAATAATAAAGATGTGAAATATATTATTCATATAAAAGTGAGATTATTACTTTATTGCATTTAAAGCAATGAAGAATGTAGCTCAACAGACATTCATTTAATGACAAAAACTTTGCTTTTATATTATAAAGTAAAAAGTGTAGTAATGGCCAAACAGACTGTTATAAACTTTAAAAACTGCATAAATATATACATTGTGCTTCATGGTGAAGTTTTTTGAAAACTAAACCAAATGAAGCTGTTACAACATGAATCGTTGCTTGAGGTTTATCTATAAAGATTACCTTACAAATCCATTCCACGGGTACTTACAACACACGATGGTAAGAATTGTACACCTGGTTCTCCACTAGCTGCACCAGTGGGAATATACTGTACGAAAAAACCACTGACATTTGGCACAGGAAGAGCCTGACATAAAGGAGTTGCAATGTTCAGACAGGAGTGTCAGGATCGTCAGGATTCCCAAAGTCTCTTTATTGTCAGTGCAAAGAATTATTTTTACTTTGTCTCTGTTTTGTTCAGTTCGTTTTTGTTAAACTTCTGTTTGAAAGTCACCTTCTTGCACGTCTAAAGGCAAGTTCAGACACTTCTCCCATTCTGCTGGTCTGAGTTCTAAAGCATCTTTTGCCTCTGTGTCTAATACATTTATCGTTGTATAGTGTTGGTAGTCACCTGTGGTTTTGAAAGTGTCCCATGGAGCCTTGCTCGGTCCTGAGTTCTCCTGAAGACCAAAGAAAGAAGAATTAAAATCAAGGATGAAATTATGCAGTTTCCATTTATAAGGCTGACTGCTGACAAGCTCTCATGAGACACAGAAGCTGGAGAGGGGAAATGGCTTTGCGGGGAGCCAGGCTGGCGGGTGCTCGGCGCCGCTGCGACTCTTTCTCTGTGAACAATCAACACTTTGGCAGGCTCCTCACCTGAGCTGCCAGCTAAGCCCTTTCTTTCACAAGAACCAATGTGTGAGGAATGGGCTGAGAGATCCAGTACCAATAGACATCTTTCTAAGGGTGGCAGAAAAGAGGGAGAAGAGAAAGGAAGGTAACTGAGAAGAGTTTGATGCGTGAAATATGGAGTGGTTTGAAACAGAGACTGCCAGCTGGATTTTAAATTGTGGCAGGTGCATGGCAGAATGACAGAAACCTTGAAAATGCTGTGAGAGAGAGCCACCTTGCCTTACAGGCTGATGAGCTCAGGTATATCAGGTTTAACAGACTGAAAGGTGGTTATTTTCTACTGAATGATGTTTTATTTTTTTAATGCTAGGTTTTATAATGTAAAAAACTGTATGGACCAATTTAATTAGAGATTTCTGCTGTAACATGATGGGTGGGATTTAGTTGCTAATCCAATATTTTTGCACCATCTAAGATGCCTTTGGACTTTCTGCTTGATCTCCAAATATCTTTCACAAGAGGTGCAGATCTCCTTTGAGTCCTGTATCATTGCTGCCTGTACTGTGCTGTAAAACAAGACCTCTGTCTAAAATAGCCTGAGATGCCTATATTTAGGTACCTGGATCACTGACTGTCTCACAAACACACCATTCCTCTAGGCAGCTTTTATTAGCAGACCTTTCAAAAGCACAGCACCAATGTGAAACAGAGTAAACACAAGTCTTCCACTGAGATTCCCTTTGAGATTTTGAATTAATTCAAGCTTTATGTGAATAGCAAATCTCAAGTAGGGAGACAAATGAAAATGTTACATGTCAGCTGATCTCAAAGGGGGGAGTGAGTGAGAACTTGATACAAAATAACACATATCACAGATAAAGAAAGGTTCATCAAAGAATCAGGGCTAAATTTCTGCTGGATTAAGATGATGTAAATGATGTAAATCCATTGGCCTCACATCTGCTTAATACCTCTTCTTCATGTCTGAGAGCAGCTCTTCTGAAAAAGTTATAGAATACAATGATTCTAGCTCAGTTCCATTTAATATACAATTTTAACATTATCAAATTATAGAAAAATTATTACCAATCAAAATATTACTGATAAAAATATGTCAGACTAAATTAGCTGTTTCAATTAGGTAGAATCAACTATTTCCTTGCTCTCATTATCAGGTGTAGTCAGGGTGTTATGCATGTGTGTATGAGTGTGTGTGTGTATAAATTTGAATTATGATGATAGCAGCCTCAACTCAGGATGATTTAGTTTTTGCTTTTCCCATGGTAAATATTTATAGATCTATTATGGAAAAGAGCTGGCATTACAGAGGTCTTGTGTGCTTTCTGGACAACTGCACATATAGGTAAATCCATCTGGACTTGTTTGTAGTATCTAATTTATTATCTCCTTACCTAGGTAGGGGAAAAGCCTTATTGGTCAAATGATATCAGTGAGCTGCTTTCTCTGTACAAAGGCCCTTAGACACAGCAGGCACATACAGATTTGAAATGCACTCCCTACAGTTCAGTTACTTGTCATCTATAATGACAGTGAGTTAGTTTTGGTCTAATTGTGGAATGTAATGAGTCTCCTCATAGGCTGGATCACTGAAAATAGCTTTGGTTCTCATTTCTGAGGTACCTAGAGGTTAGGTCTTCTTGGGAAATGTACTGAAGTCAAAAGGCCCTTGTTCCACTGTTGTTTAGGATCCACCATATTTTGAATATAATAGAAGGACACTTACCATACTGCCTGATTTTGGTACATCCCGAAATCTGTCCAGAGTCTGAAATTTCTGATTTAACTCTTGAAACAATTCCATATGCCTCTTTCTTGTATGCATGACCTTCTGCAAAATGGAATATACTTGCTTATATATATAATTGAATCTGGTTGTTTTGTTTTGTTTTGTTTTATTTGGTTTTTTTTTAAGAGAAGCATTACTTTTTCCAACATAATAAAGTAAATTGAATTTGGCAGGGCCATCTTTTCCCTATAGATTTGACCAATGGAAGTGAATTGCCCTGGCTCTTCTCTCTGCTGTATTTAATATTGCTCCTGCATAGAAGAGACTGTTTTAACTCTACGTTTGTTGAGCTGCTGAAATTAGGGGACACTGTTTTTATGCTAGCTTGGAAGTATCCTGAAAGTAATGGCAATTTCTCAGAAGAATATTTCTCTTGCATATCAAGAATATTTTCTAGAACTTCTGTTTTCAGCATGAATGCTTGTATTTTAACTTCTATAGGAAAGCAACAGCACTTTTTAATGGTCCCTGTTGGAATAATTTTTATGAGAATGCTGAACTCAGAAATCTTGGCTCAAAATGGAAAATCCCCAAATGTTATATCTTTTTAATTGACATCTTGTCATTCAAATAATCAGAAAATGCAGTTGAAATTGCATTCACATTAAGAAAAGTAGGTACATTTTTTCAATTTTACTTGCTTTCTTATTTCCTGGACAAAGAAATTAGAAACCACCCTCCCTCTAGCCCATGCCGAGGCCACTCTTCCACTGACACTAATTATATGGCACTCCTGTGCAAGAGGGGGAGACCCTAAAGAGCCCCCACCATTCTCACCCCTCAGTGCACAGGCCTCAGCCATGTATCTGCCTGGAAGCTATTTGGAAAGTGAAGCCTGTTTTCAAGCCTGGATTGTAAACTATGCCCATCAGAGCAGTTTTCAAAGGAATTCATGCCCAGTTATGGATTCAGAGCAGCCTCTGGAGCCAAGCTGAAGAGAGAGCTGTTTGACCAGTCTCATGGTTCTGTGGTCTGGATGGTCTGGAGATGGGAGGGTCTGAGGTTGTTTCACCTCAGTCCAACAGTGGATGGGCTTGGCTTTGCTTTCTTTAAGCTTTGTAACTGCTTGACCTTGAATTACAGCCAGGGCAGCAGCCAGGAATGCTGACAGATGAGATGCAGAACACAGGCTTTTGTGCAAGTCCTGATTTTGTGTCAAGCCTGATTTTCCCTGAAGTTGTGAATGAAACCCTGCAAACTTACGTATGTGGTACCTGAGTGCGACCCTTTCCATCAAGTAACACCCCTGCCAAGCCTAGGTTAGCACCTTTTAAAATGGAGTGGCAATAGCTAACTCTCAATATTCCTTTATCAATGCCAACTTTATCTTTCATTTGCATTATGTCTTTAGAGATTTCATGAAACATGGCTGCTCTTTTGGCCAGGCCTTTCTACTGCTATGCTGTAATGCCTGTATTAACCTTAGTACAGCCATACAGCAGCCTTAATACAGCTTGAGAACTTGTTCACTTCTGAGAAAAGGAGTTTGGCAATATGTCCCACAAAGAGACATGAGACATCAGCAATTAAAGACCTATTAACTTGAGTTGTGGGGTGAATAAGGGAAAACCTTTTGCAGTATTTGGTAATAAACTCCTTGCAAAAGGTAATTTAACTAGACATAGCCATCTAAATTTATGAAGGGAGTTTAACTTAAGTGACTTCCTAGGGATTCTTTTAAGATATTACTGCTATGGTAGACAGGAGTATATAGCAATTTTCATATACATAAAATTTAAAAAAAAAAGGTTCTACCTCAAAGATTATTATTGGTTTAAAAAAGGAGACATGGTCATGGGAATAAAATGGTTTTGGTGGGTTAAAACACTAGCTCTAAAAAGCAGGAAATAACATAAGGCTGTGAAACAAGTATCTCCATTTGGAAACTTTTTAGTAGAAAGCTGGGAATATAGAGAATGCTACTTTCTGATATCTTTTCCTTAATCATGTACCCAAGATGTCATTAAATAGCAAACATGAATAATGTAAATGTCTTACTCAGTTCATTACATTATTCCTGAGGAGAAGCAGGTGGGAGGAGAAATAAAGTACTTGCACCAGGAAGTCTGCCAGAAAAAAAATCTTTACATTTAATTCTTAATAGCAGCATGACTGGTATGAACATGTACCCATGGATCTTTTGGTTACTTTGTGTTTTCCTGGCTTCAATTCCATAATTCCTACCCACTGACACCCACTCCCTCCCTACTGCTTATAAAGAACAATCTGAACTGAAGGTGCAGCAACTTAAATTTCCAACTTTAACTCTCCATTTCTATACTTTTAAATTTTTGGTAAGAAAGCACCATCTTATCTCCTTTCTAGAAAATATGCTCTGTTGGGTAATTCTCTTTTATGAGAAAAGAACCTACAAAGTATTTGTAGGGTGTTATTCTGTTTTCTCTATTAAATGGGCAATGTGAACAACACCGCTTTATTAATCTTAGAAACGGTAAGTTGTAACAATACAAAGCTGGAGATCTTGACCAGGATGGCTGTAGTAGCATCAGGGTCTGAAAAGCATGGAAACTGAACTTGTGCTGCCCTTTTTCCTTTAGGTTCAGCTGCACTATTGCCCATTGATGCTGCATCCCTGCCAGAAACACCAGTCAGCCACCAGGCTGCAGACACACGTCTTGTGGTGTCTCCTGAAGTTTCCATAACTCTTGTGCTCCACAGCCTAAAGGGGGTCAAGCTGAATCGACACCCCTTCCAAATTTCTACCCCCACTCTTGAGTCAGATGGAATGTGTGTTTTGAGGAGACCACGCCTTACGCTGATGATCACCTACTCACAGAAAAGGATTCAGAGTGTGGACAGCTGTCAGCAAGATGGGGAGAACTTCAACCACAACTCTGTACCCAGCTCCCTTTTTTATTTATAATAGAGCTTTAGCTGAACTCTAGCTCAAGACAAATATACTGATGAATATTTCATGGCACTCCACCTGCAGTACTGTATTCAGCTTTGGGGTTCCCAACATAAGGTCTACGTCCTGTTGGAGTGAGTGTAGTGGAGAGTGACAAAGATGATCAGAGGGCTGGAGGACCTGTCCTATGAGTTCAGACAGAAAACTGGGGCTGTTCAGCCTGGAGATGAGAAGGATTCAGAGAGATTTTACCGCAGCCTTGCAATACCTAAGGAGGGCCTACAGGAAAGCTGGAGAAGGACTTTTCACAAGAACATATAGTGATAGGACAAGCAGTGATGGCTTTAAGCTGAAAGAGGGTAGGTTTAGATTAGATATAGAAAAAAGACTTTTATGATGATGGTGATGAGACACTGGAACAGGTGATTTCCAGAGAAGCTGTGGCTGCCCATTACTGGAAGTGTTAACAGCCAGGTTGGATGAGGCTCAGCCTGGTCTCGTGGAAGGTGTTCCTGCTAGTGGCTGGGGCTTGGCTCTAGATGATTTTTAAGGCCCCTTTCAACCTAAGCTATTCAGTGATCCTATGATTTGTGGTCAATCTCATAAATAACAATATCATCATCACCATCATCATCATCATCATTGTCATCACCACTACCAAGTAATTTAATTTACCTTGGAGATTTTCTACATTGTCACAGTTAAAAATGCGCTCTCTCAAACCTTGTATAAAGCAGCTAAGTTAAAAAAAACAGATGGGGGAATGCCTTCCCAGCCCTCTAATGGGAACATGCTGTTTTTTCAAGATGTTATAGGTATGACCAGTTGCCAAACTTGGGAACAGGAAATAATTTTTCCCTGCAGGTGTATTTTTTTACCTTTGCCTTCAAGAGATGTCTTCAGGTTAGTAAGAGAATGATTTTAAACTTTTGTGTGTTATAACAGTATTATAATAAATAGCTATGGCAGATTAAATTCTGAAAGAATGCAGCTCAGCAATCAGTGATCAATTTGGCATTATTGTTTGTGTAAGTCTACTGATCTGTGGAAAGGAAAGAAGACAGTCTGGTATTCACACTTGTTCTGTGTGTCCTTACTCTCCCTCAGAGCTAGAAATTACTCAGATCTGGGGGATCAGGGTAATAAGGCATTTTCTGAATTATTTGGCATAAATGCTGTTAACAGAGTAGATCCAAGGAATGGCTGATAGAAATGAGGGAGTGGAGTGACTGGGGAAATCCAAAAGTCAGACTCTAATAGAATGTAAAGGTAATTGTGATCTTGAATCCTAAAAGGCATGCTAATAGTACTGTTTAGCTCTCCTGTATGTTTTTGTAACCGCCAGCGTACACCTATTATAAAGCCCTCCTGGGAATTTCTACAGCATCTGTATTTCTGTTCAACATAATTAGAATGAGTTTTATTTGATCTGACAGCTAACTGTTAGTGCTGAGACTTAATGAAAAAGCTACCTGTCCAGCTGTAGAGAAAAAAATGACAGGAGTTGGAGGGCACTTAGTTGGGGTTAGCACAGCCCGTGGCAGTGAGGATCCAAAATGTCCAGACCAATAATTTTGCTCATGTTTTGGACACCAGGCTGCATGAATGAGTCCAAACTTATCTTTATTAATGGCAAGAAAAGAGCTGTAAAATTGCTTTATGTTGACTGCTCATTTAGCAAACTTCAAAGTTCAACTAGATTAGTCAGTGTTTTACAAAATCTAACAGTGGACAGTATATTATGTAGCAGAAATACTTCCTGCTGACAGAATAAGCCCTGTTTGTTACACTCTGTCTTTTTTTGTCCTACATGAAAGGATAATTTAAGAAAGTAAGCTATTTAAAAAGGGGAAACAAGATACAGGTGCCCAGTTTTGATACACCCCTCTAACCAGCGTGAGATCTATGGTAAGTGCTTGCCAGTCTTGATGTCATCCTTTTCTATTTCCCTTTCTTTTGACTGAGACACATTTTCTATAACAGAACCCACACAGACACGGGACTTTCATTATTTATAATCCATTTCAAAGGCCATTAAAACTACATCTGTATTTCTGCATGTATTGAGGATAACAGAGACAGAGAGTATTTTGTGGTATTATGCACAGCAGCTGGCTTTGTGCTTCTTCTGTGGCTCTTGGAGAAAAATGGCCTTTCTCATATGTGTGTGTTTTTTCTTTTTTTAATGTAGTTTTATTGTTTTTCTTTCAAATTATATTAAGGTGAATGTTCCATTGGAAACCACTAGAATAGTCTTCTTTTCTTTTCTTTTTTTTTAAAGTATGAAACCATGAGTATATAATAATAAGTCAAACATGTCCAATACTATTCTCTGGCAACATCTAACATGGGATGTTCTCCATGAATGCAAAACTCTATTAAATTCTCTTAGTTTCCCAAATAATATGTCTAAAACCAAATTGTCTATTGTGAATGGTACCCAGATTGAACTGAGCTCCTTAATGACACTGAAGAACTTCTTGGAGAGACAAGGGTGGTCCAGACTAAAATAGTGAAGGTCTTTCTAAAAACTAATACATATAAAAGCTGGCATTTTTGGCACCCAAGAGTATTCCCTCAAATGTCTAATTTATTAAGATAGATATAGCTGGAGTATGTGTCTTGAATGTATATAGAGACACGTGTGAAAGGTTGAGGGTGTAGAGACTGCAGAGAGAGCGTTTAAAGGAAATAGACAGAGGTAACTAAACTTGTCCCATCCTTGTCCATGCTGCATACTTAACATTTGCTACCTTCAGAACCCCATCCATGTCATTCTGTGGTCTGGTATCCTCAGAAATACGGAAGGGCACTGTCTCAGAGCGTGCCAACTTTGTCACAGACAAAGCAGAGAAAGTGTTGAACATTTAAGTAGTGTTTAATCCCTTTGGCTTGATCTTACCCCCAGACTGTATTCCATTTTGCAGTCAAGCTGCTTTGGGGTATCCAAAGAGCAGCATTTTGGCCACACTACACTATCTCAACATTTTTTGGCTTTTTTATTTTATTTTACCCTAGACAGCCATGCTATGTGTAAGGATGCAGGAAAGCCCACAGACCTAATCAGAAGAATCATAAAGCTGGGGTGTGAGATGGGGTTAGTCTGCATCAATACTTGTACAGCACAGTAGCAACTGGCACAGTATTGCTGGTGCTCTCAGTTCCTCAGCACTCACTCCCAGTGGCCCCATCCTTTCCTTTTTGCAAAAAAAAAAAAAAA
>VWZP01002900.1:44238-64899 GCA_013396995.1 Dicaeum eximium
ATCCTGCATTTTCATAGTAATTCTAAAAATACTAGTCCATGGAACAGCAATATTGCAAACAAGTTAAGAAAAAAGTGTAAATAAACAACAACACAAAGCTGGGAGGAGTGGCTGATATCCCAGAGGGCTGTGCTACCCTTTAGAAGGACCAGGATGGAGAGATGGGTAGAGAACTGTCTGAAACTCAACAGAGGAAAGTGCAGTGTCCTGCAGCTGGAGAAGCATATCTCCTGTACCAGGACAGGCTGGGCGCTGACCTGCTGGAAAGCAGCTCTGTGGAGAAGGCCCTGGGTGTCCCAGTGGACAACAAGCTCTCCATGAGCCAGCAGTGTCCTTGTGGCCAAGAAGGCCAATGGTGTCCTGGGGTGCATTAGGAGAACATTGTCAATAGGTCTAGGGATGTGATCCTGCCCCTGTACTCAGCCCTGGTGAGGAGTTCTGAGTCCAGTTCTGGGCTCCTTAGTACAAGTGAGACATGGAGCTCCTGGAGTGGGTCCAGGGGAGGGCAGCAAAGATGATTAAGGGATTGCAGCATCTATCCTTTGAGGAAATATTGAGGGAATTGGGCATGTTCAGCCTTGAAAACAGACAACTGAGAGTGAGCCTTATCACTACCTATCAGTATGTAAAAGGTGGTGTTGAGGAAGTTTCCAGGCTCTTCTTGGTAGTGCCAAGCAACAGGTCAAGAGGCAAAGGGCAAAAACTGGTGCACGGAAAGTTCCACCTGAATATGAGGAAGAATTTCTTTGTTGTGCAGGTGACTTTGCACTGGCACAGACTACCCAGAGTGGTTGTGGAGTCTCCCTCACTGGAGCTATTCAAGAGCCATCTGGACATAATCGTGTGCCATGTGCTCTGGGATGACCCTGCTTGAGCAGGGAAGTTGGATCACATGACCCACTGTGGTCCCTGCCAACATGACCCATTCTGTGATTCTGTCAAACATGTAAGTCAAAAGAAAATATGTAATGGGGAATCCTGTTTCTTGAGAGCAGAATGTGTACCACATTGTTGGTGTTTATTTGGTGTTGGATTATGTTCCTGAGTAATAGGAAGAATGTTTTATTATTTATTGCCACAGAGAATGCTCTCATTGTAGTATTTCTACTTTTCAATGACAAAATCAGTAAAGTTTAGAAATCTTTATATCACTACAGTTATAAAACTTCTGATTGAATTTAATTTTAGAGTTGCTTGCTCATCATCATCTTGTTATTTTTTCATGTATTTCTTCTGCCTTTCTATGTATTTATCCTAAACCATATTTAGGGTAACTGCAAACAGGGGAGTTTTTGATGTTATGGTTGATATGTGCTGATCACAGGCTTTCAAATTTTAGCCCACGATCTGTAGGTTCCATGCAAATATAATTGTTCCGTTTCTTTGGAGACACACATAATGAATTATATCAAACTACTTCTATGCATGAATAGACAACCTATGTGAAAACCTCAAATTATGAACAGTCCCTTCAAAACTAACTGCTGTATTCCTTCTGGTAGGAATCAGAGAAAAAAACTTCAAACAAATCGCTAAGAGACTTAACCATATTGACTGAGATAGAAGAAAATGGTCATTAATGAGCACAACTAAACCTTCTCACTCCACAGGATCTAAGTTGGGAATTATGCATATCCAACCTAAAGAACCTTACACGAACTTAATTTTTTTTTATATAGCATGTGATCCATAAGCTTTGACACCTGCAGCACTACATCATTCAAAATTTGACACATTCACATTCACTACTTGGATGTGAAAGTTGTATTTCACATCCAGTAAAGTAATATTGAAGAAAGATAAAAGAAATTATTGAAAATCTGTTGAGCAAAGCAAACTTCTGCTGTGATTTAGCCTGTCCTATAAAAGTGTCAAGCTTTTTCAGTAAGTAGATAGCCAGCCAAAAAAAAGAGAAAAAAAATCAAAAAAACCAAACCCAGATGAAAATGAAAAGGCAAAGAATTTAAAAACTGAAATCATGATGGTTAATATTGCAATATGACAGTCTGATCTCAGAATATTTCGCAAACAAGTTGCACCAAAGTAGTTTTAATGAATTGTTCATCATGTTCTGTATAATACCAATTGAACAACCCTATCACATCTCCTATGCCAGAAGGCTAAAATCTGCTAAAATGAACACTTCACATTTACTTTTAGGAAAATACTTTTAATATTCAGGAATAATTCAGTAAAACTTACTTCAAAGTCAAGGTCCGAATAACGTGATTTTCTTCTCTATTAAGCAGTAAGAAAAAAGAAAAAAGAGGTTTTATTAACAAGGGGACTATTCATATCATATTAATGAGTCTAAATAACATTCTTGTTTTCCTATCAGGTATATATTAGTTATTTTGTAAGAAGATAGAGATTTTTATCTTGGTAATTTAAGAGTAATGTGTGACTTTGCATAGTTTATTAGACCAGTATCATAATATTTTCTCTGAAATAAACCAGACTGCATTTCATTGGGATGCATAATGTGCATGTTATTTGCATGCAATTGAACCTGTTGGTGTATAAAATATTTCTATACTTTCTGTGGTATTTGAAAATTATCATCATATTTATACATTTTTACACAGGTGCCTATACGTATCTTGATTTAGACTTTTCATAGGTTTACAGAAATTGATTCTTTCCTACATCAGGCTTACATTGGTACAACTCCATTGATTTTAATGGAATAAATGACAGCAAAATCAAGCCGAAGCCATAGCTTCAGCTTGTTTGTTTGCAATGACAATCTGAATGGAGAAAGCAATGACTTTGTTTTAAACTTATGGCAAATCTGATCCAAAGCATCTGATATAAAGCAAGAATGATTTACTGGTGAAGTAATCACTTGTATAAAATGCAACAGAATATGATTGCTTAGACATGTTACAAATAATTTAGCACAGAATTTTTTAGATTCAAAAATAAATCAATTATAAAGTCAAATTATATCAAAAAGAAGCAGAAATATTATAAAATAGGGATAAAAATATATTTTTTTCTTTTAAAGTTGGAAATTAAATGGCTTGCAGTAGATTAAAGAGATGTAGAAAGAAGAAGCTAGGTTGTGAGAGCTTAAAATAATGCAAAAAAACTTGAGAATGAAAAAAAAGATACATCCATCTTCAGAAAGGAAGGTTAAAGAAGAAAAAAGTACTCCCAAACTCAAAAAGGCTTGCTGCTGAAGTTTAACCCTAATTTTTATGACAGGGTATGATGGCTTTAAGTCATGGTGAAGGAACCTTTTCACACTGCAGTTAATTTCTTCAGTGAAGAAGAATCAAACTCACTAAGCCAAGAGGAAGAATATTTCTGATTTTGATTTTACTTGGTTTAACAAACCTGCAGGTTTTAGTAAGCTGCTTTGTTTTCCTGAAATTGAAAGGAATGATTTTATAAGTCTTCCAGCTGTAAAAAGTGGAAGATGTTTGGTCTCTGAGCCCTTGATTATACCACTTTGTGACATGGTGTCTGGCGTTGTAGTAAAATTTTAATGCTCCAATCCACAATAATATAAAGAATATTACTGCAACACTCTGATGCCTAAAGGGTTCTGAGACTCTATAAAAGAACAGTCTAAGTTAAAACAACCAACAAAACAAGCTTTGGAAACGCTACCTTTAATCATCAAGGCCTGATTTAAAGAGAATCTATGCATTTGTGATGAGGAATGGTCTACTTCTAAGGTACAATTAGACCACATCTACCACTGAAAAGCCTCAGTGGTTACAAAATAAGGAACGTGTACAACAGATAATGTGGTGAAGTTTACAGAAGTAACTTTGAAAAATGTTTGAAAGTGCAAGTTTAATTTAGAGTTCAGTAATAAACCTGATACCATGGAATCCTAAGTAAAGATATAGCAAATTTAGGGGAAAAAACCCGTTCAGTTGGCTGGGTACTACTGATTTGTAAAATTCAGACATTTGTATATTGTTTTAAGTGTGCTTGACTGCAGTGAAAATATTCCTGGCATAGCTGGATTATTAGGTTTTGCACCCAGACAACTCTACCACTGTTTACATGGTGAAAATACATATCTAACAGACTGCAAAATATTGACCTGTGCTACTGTCAGAGAGAGGCAAGTATTCCATTTTTGCTGTTAGTTCACACCAGCCATGGCTAAACAGTTCATATACCACAGGTTTTTCTTGGTGAGGATTTTTCTAGTGCTCAAAAAGAACCTATCACAAAAACATTTATTTTAAACTTATATAGTAAAGAACATCTGTTTTGTGCTTGTGCTTCACATTTTTTGTGTGGCTGCATACAATGAAATACAGCACAAGTGCTGCCCAAGCATAAAACATAAAATGTGTGTCACTGCCACAGGAGCAGCAAAGTTCTGCAAGTTTTGTAAACCAAAGGATGCTGGTTATGAATGTGATCCTGAACCATGGAAAGTTATTTGCAAAATTGTCAGTGACACCACTAGGTCCTCCTGGCTGCTACATCATTGTCCTGAAATGACAGCAGTGTTATTTTTTGAGAGGGGGATGAAGTAGTTTCCCTTCAGTCTCAACTGGAAGTTGAAATTTCACACGATTGCTCTAGTTTCTGTTTGATACATTACAGCCATGAAAATAATTACATTAATCGTGACTGCATATCTTCTTTTCTTCTTATATGAAGTTTGTTATGTCTCTTTTGGTTGAGGAAAATGGAGTTTTCCACACATACCTACATGCTTTCAGAAATCAACCATCTAGCTCATTCTACACAGTAAACTGATGAAAGGCAACTGAGTGGAGTAAGGGGGGAAATTTCCTTGTCTCAAATGAGCTGCTGAACTGGTTACACCAATATGTTTCTTTTCAAAAAGCTGTTCCCTTTATGCACCTGCAAAACTGAGAATTATTTTAGTAACACAAAAATTACACTGGAAGTTGGTGGGTTTTTCCCAAGGATCAGTTGGAGATTCACTTGAGTATTAATGTTAAAAGAATACAAGTAACAAAAAACTGTAAAGGATATTATCTATGGTTTGCTCATTTAGTAATTTGTATTTGACCAGGTTCTGCTATGATGTTTCAGGAATGATATAGAGAAGAGGAAGTATAAAATGACATTTCTACTACAATACCTTCCATAAGTCTTCAGTAGTTTCAGAATTTCCTTGGGAGGAGCTTATTCTGAAATCTAAAATGTGCTGGGGTAGTGAATTCCACAATTTAAATATGTAAAACATGACAAAGGAAATGATGTTGTTTTTCCCTTTGACATTTCATTTGATGTTCTTCTTTTTGATACTATAGGAGATATAAATAATAGTTTCCTATTCACTCCTCACTCATCTGTTGTCCAAGCTGAGAACAGAGCCCCAAATGCTGGAGAACTGCAAGAGTTAGTAATAAAAGCACTGTATAAAAACCTGAAGATCCATGCAATTAGTCAACAGCTGGGAGTTAGCTGGTGTAATTCTGAAAAAAATTAGGGGATGGGTAGGCTTCAACCCATGTACAATTGCAAATGCTACAAAAAAAGAGATCAATTTAATCAGGCAAGGGTGTGGTAGACCTCTTTGTCAACTGCAGTGACAGTTCTGCATTGCTGCTCTACACTGGAAGAAGCCAAATCATGCTGGTGAACTGGGGAAATTTCAGAGGAGAGTAGCAACAAAAAGGTACTCTTAGGAGGAAAGGATAAAAGAGTGATGCAGATTTGTGCAACTTTGTCTCTGGAAGAAGCTTGTACAGAAACCTTTGAAGGATATAAACACTGATAAACAAAATAGGTATGGGAAAAACCTAGAAAAAACCAGAACAGGTATTGGGAAAAAAGTAAGTTTATGTAACTATGCAATAATTGCTAAGGGAAACACTGGAAGCACTTCACTCTAGTCTTGAAAGTGAAGTTTTACTATGTTTTAGAGAAATATATTGTAGAAAGTGTTCTTGCACTGATAGAAAAGATGATCTGACAAGAATTTTTCCATCTCTGATTTCTATGGCTCTTTAATCTTAATTGATAAACCCATTTTATGTAGGAAAAAACCCTACCCTTCATGCCAGAGCCAAAATAAAACTCTGTGAAAAGAGATTTGTGGTAGTAATTTATTTTAAATCAATTTTACTTTGTGCTAATCATGTATAGCTTCTCTGTGTAATTCCAGAACAACTTTAAACTCTGCTGAGGGACAAAAATAAAATTTCAAAGAATAATTTCCATACACCAGCACACACTAATCCACTGGCACCAGGAAAGAGCTGCTCCTACTAAAAGACTAATAAAACCCCTCTCCATGTCTGTAAAATGACACATGCCTGCTTTTCTCCTTATTCTATTCTGCAGTACACCACTATCTGATTAATTGCATCAGATACTCCTAAAGATATATTTAATTGTGCAAAGCATAATTGAAACCAGAGATACCATATTATAGTGAGGGCTATAACCATGCTTCCATTAATATAAAGTCTTATTATCAGCAGTTTATAATTCACTCTGAGATAAGATTTGACATACAAGATCTTAGCCTGAGGAGGATTTTTTCCCAGAACAAAAGTAAAGAAAAATTCTTTTTGACCCTCAGAGATATAAAGGTGGAACATGAATAGATGTTTTTGATTTTAAATGCCTTTTGCGAGTCTATAACTGAAAAACACCCCAATTTTTTAATAGGAGATTGTTGGCTACTACTTCATAACATAAGCTAGACATAAAGCCAGCAAATTTTCATGAAAAAGTAAATTTAATGTGGGAATTTTAAGTCTTTAAAACATGCTAGCAAATTTAGTACACCAATTCACAGCACAAACATAACTTCAAAGATCTCACTTTAAAAGTATTCTGACAAATTATCGTGGCCTGCTGCCCCCTGTTTTTATAGGCCAGTCTGCATATTTATTTACTCAATCAACTAAGACCACTTGCTTTGTGTTTCTGAATGCTTTGAGGGAAAATGTAGCCCTTGTTAAATAGACAGTGATAATAGGAAGTCTGCAGTTTATGCTGCATTTTATGACTTACTAAAATTTCAGTTCTTCACATCTTCAGTTACTACAATAAACTCTGCCTGATTCTACCCCCACTTCTGTAAGGTGACCTGAAAATAAGCTGCATCAATTTCTGAAGTCAGAGGACTCTGAGACCTACTCACTCAAGTGAAAGAAAGAGAGGGTTGTTATAGGCCTAGACTTCATTTTACTGAGAGGCACAAAATTGGCAAGAGCTGTCTCCACAGCTTATTGAAGAATGAAATGAGGAATGGGAGGGATAGAAATCTGAGATACAGAATGCCTGAAAATAAATGCAATGTGGAAACATGATAAAGAAGAAATTCCTGTGGTGCTTGTCTCTCTGTTTTTGTTGTCTCTTTTTTTTACTCCTCATGTCATAAATCAAAATGACTTCAAACCATTTTGCTTGTTTTTTCTGCCTGATGCTCTGGTACTTTACTGATGAGATTGGCTATTTTAACTTCGTATTTTCTCTCTCCTTTCCTGGTTTGAGGATTTTATTATTATTATCATTATTATAATTTAAGACCTTGTTCCATCCCTTCTGTTTTTATCTCATTCTTCCTAATACCTTAATTTTGTTTTTTCTCCATTTCTGCCATATTTCCCACCTTTTTTTTACATGTCTTTTTCTCTCCCCTTTATCTTTACCTATCTTTACATTTTCTTTGCACTTCACTATCTTAAACATATCCCTTTATTTTCTCAGCTGTAACAGTATTTTCTTCCTTAAGTCCCCTGTCAGTGTTTTGGCCAAGGACCTACAGAATTGACTGTCTCTGAATGCATGAAGAGCTGTCATAAATGAATACAGAAGGATTATTTTGGTAACACAATCAACTTACTACACATAAAGATCTCACAGCAGAATCTGAGACAGAAAAATAAAGAAGATATGAGGCTGGAAATAGAATTCCAGTTCATTACATGACAAATAATTTGTGAAGTCCTTTCCTTCCTGTTTGTAAAAAGCACATGATAGCTTCCCCCCCCTTAATAAATGTTTCTATTGACTGTATTTGCATGTTTCTAGTTTTATAATTTTTTATAGTCCTTGTATTCTTTCAGCTCTTTTCCATGTCTGCTCACACTACACTAACCATGATTCCCTTCAAAGAACCATTCATTCTTCTTCCACAAAGGTAACAATGCAAGTCTTTTCACAAGTATCTACTTCTTCATCCATTTTTTTTTTTCCCAATAAAAAGAGATTAATTACTTATCCTGGAGATATGTTTCCCAGATCAGCTTCTTCCTCTACATTTAAACCCCCTAACTTTCCCCTGCATCTAAGTGTCTGGGAATGCAATACTTCACTTCAAAGTAATTTCATTTTAAAGAGCACAACACTCAGTGTACATTTTCAAAACAAAACCATTCCAAAAGACTGTATTGAGTGGTTTCTTCATTAAAATCAAAACACTTTGAACTGAAGGAGCATACTAGAAGCCACTTTGATGCCAAGGTAGCAAAGCCAGTTTTAATCCATGCATATAAGGAATGTTCAGGAGATTACCCAGATGTTTGATAGTCCTCCTCAGAAACTCTGTGTTGTGCTAATATGCCTGCCTGTGTCTATAACCACGTAAGTACTGTTGGGTGCATACCAAATAAAATAAAAATCACTGATTTGCACATTGCGAATCTGCACATCCTTAAATTTATACTTATCTGGGCAATATTTGTATGTAAATATCATGGCATTCTCAAGCTATCTTTTGCAAACTAAAATTCTTCCAGACATAGTAAAGCATTTAATTGTTCACATCTAAGCATTTCCTTCAGAAAAAAAAAAAAAAACCAACCCAAAAAACATAGATAGAAAAGTTTTAGAAGAAAGTTTGTGACAAATGGTAGGATGCATCTGACTAAATTTAAGACATCAACATTTTTGATGCTTGTGTTTGAGCTACTAATTCCAGCTTTCTCTATGGAATCTGAAAAGAGACACATTGAGGCATGTAATTTACTTCATCCTGGAGCAAATGTCTAAAAGTGGCCTAAAAATGGCTATTTGCCTCAAATGACTCTATAGGGGAGCCTTTTTCCATTTCAGAGGGGGAATGTCTACATTTAGATATTTAATGGTAGGGGTGATGGATCCTCCCTTCAGAGTTAGAAGGCAGGATATAAGTTTTTTGTGCTGATACTGGAGCTTTGTTCCAACCACAAGCTGATAGGAGGCGGAAGTTTGCTGCTGCTCAGGATCTTCTCCTTTATAGCTGGTCTAGTCATGCTCTGCCAGGAAAGAGGCGGGCAGGGTGATCTTGAACCTGCTGCAGGTTTTGCTGCTCCATCATGTCTGACAAAGCCCTGTCTTTTGAAAAGATTTGCAATCTTCTAAAAACAAATCCCCTGCCCTCCCATTTTTACTTTGTTTAAGGCAGCCACAAAAGTTGATCCAGCTGGTCAGTTCCACCCAACAACATTTCGGGTTTTACCTCAATCCTTGCTTCTTACACACTGCATAGTAAAAACACAATCATGTTCTTTATCTGGTTGGATTTGCTTATCAGGATCTGCTTGAGACTGATTTTCTTCTACATACAATTTTCTTTCATGTTCCTATCTTCAACTCAGTGCACCAGATCCTTATCTTCAGTTCAGTGCAGCACATCCTCATCAAGTAATGTTGGGAATCACAAAGGCAGACACAAAACCCAATACAGTTTCTTTCATTTCTGACCTACCCTTATATATGTGTTTTTTCCTGATACATGGGATGATGCTGGGTTAGATGAGTTTAGAAACATAACTGGCTTTCTGGACCAAACTACAGCCTGCTAAACCTAGTAGGTTTCCCAAGTTAGAAGAGACTACACATTTACTGTCTTGAAATATTTTGCTGCATTTTCTACTACATACTTAGTAGTGTCTCCTGAGCATAAAAATGATATACAGAATGGTGACTGAGATTCTGTGTCTACATCCCATCTTAGAGGTAAAGTTAAATATAATACAAATACAGTTAGAAAAATAACTTTAAAGGAGCAGTACATTATACTGATCAATTTTCAGGCCTAAAGTGGTGTCAGGAACTATAATTTGGTGTACCATGAAGTAACTATTGTCAGAATTTTTACAACTTAACTAAGATCTGCTTTGGTTTTTTTTTAAGGTGTCCCAGATAAACTTTGTCACCAATGGAGGACAAGAGGCATCACCAGAAATTTATTTCGAGTGGATGGTATGGTGGCATATATGTCCATCTTCTCAAAGAATGATGAATCTTCCTCACATATCCATATGCCTAATATTAACTGGACTGGATTTAAGCCTCTCAATCTGACGAAAATGATCATAAAGATGGTATTGTAGATAGGTGGGAGAGGATACTGCTGGAAGGTGACCTTAGCTATTCTGCTTCTGGGGTTGCATTAAATTTGAGAACTCTTGTGCACCACCTAAGATCTATTGACTAATATACCTTAACTGAGGGCAGTAATTTCTTTAACAATGCAGACTTGCTTTGAAAGAGCCTGTCTATCTAAGCTCTGAAAGGGCAAGCACTTAAACCACCTTTCAGAAATAATTTTGAAAATTTGTTCAAGATTATACTTGAATATACTTGACATACTCTTCACTTTAACAACAACCAAAATGGCTAATTTTTGATTCCTTGCAGATCCCCACACTTCATTTTCTATTAATTTTTAAGTTAAATCAAGTCTTGTAAAATCTTATGGTAGTACACATACGAAATAAACAGCATAGAAAATATTTTGCTTTCAAAGCCGGTAAAGAGGTCTCTAAAAAAGAATATAAATTCTGATCTTCTGCCCAAACTCTTTATAAAACTTCATCTACATAAAACTTCAACTCCATTTTAAAAGAAATATCCATATCCATCTAGCATTTATGAAGAATCAGCTACAGTTGCATCTAAAGATTGAAAAATAAGGCTGAGTCTCTGTTTCCCTACATAGATGGGTCTAAACATTGTAAAGTAATAGCTAATGGCTTCAAGTTTGCACATAAAGTAGAATATTTTCCATGTGTAACTTCTTTCAGAGAATGAGTGAGTACCCTGTTTTTCTCATTTGCCTTTCTCTGTCCCACAAAATGCCATGTTTCACAACATTTGACATGCTGGTGAAATGTATTCCCAGCTCTTAAGGAGATCCAAGTATGAAATTAACTCCAGCTCACTCCTGACTTTCATAGGTAAAAGCTTAATAAGAATGGGAGTATTTGATGCTTAGGTCTTAATCATTTATTTCAATAGTTTTCACTTTGAAAATGCTTAAATCCTACAGACAGATTGTAGTAGTAACTGAAAGCTTTTTAAAGGCTTTTCAGTTCACTTTTGCAATCTGACTGAAATCTGTGATACTCCACACGAAGCCCACCTGTACCTATTGCACACATCAGTTGTATGCAATGCCTGCATGCACATGCAAACAAAACTAAATCAGTAAATGGTGAACTACTGGATGCAAGAATCCAAGATTTACACCAATGAGAGAAGAATCAGATTTATCATATCTGAGACAGATATGATTGTCAGCAATAAAATGGCAAATATTTTAAACTGCATGTGCTTGCAGGTAGGGCCAATGATTAGCACTTGTATCTTGCAGGAATAGCTTTTCTTCTCATAGCAACACAGAATTTTCCAGTGGACTTTACCTGGTAGGTCACGAAATCCTCGGCAGTCGTGTGGAATGTTAAATCTCCAGAACTATATTTTTTCATACAGACTGGCTCTGAAACTTTAGTCTTGTTGTCTAGGTATAAACACTTCTGATAATAAGAGAAATATGAACAGCAGTGTATGATCCCAAACAATAATTTATACTGAATTAAAACATTAGCTTCACCCCTTAGACACAAGACACAATTTATTGTCTTATCATAAAATTAACAACAGAGCATGCAATTTATTTATGCACCACTGACCTCTAAAGAGCTCATTGATATTGTGGATCCAGTTTCACTTCTTGATAATCCTGCATTGTCATCCAGCTCTGAGGCAATGAAATTCTTCACTGCTGTGCGGGGCTCAAATGGCAAACTCTGCATATGTTCTTGGGTGGGAAGGTGCTGGTCTAAATTGATATTAAATTGGTCCATTACAGAGGGATTCATATTGAACTCAGGATTAACTTTGTAGTGCAACAGCCTTTCATGAGGCAAGGTATCCATGCCTATATTCATTTTGCTTTCATCTTTCAGTGATGGCTGGGTGTTTACTGAGCCCCTGGGCATGACTATGTAGTCGCTTTCTATCATCCTCTCTTGAGGGTGGACGATGTCCATATCGGCGCCCCTCAGATTGTCGTCGGTGCACAAATACACAGTCCTGCGCAGCTCGCTGTTGTCCTTCTTCAGGCACTGATTGGCCAGCTCACTCATACTCATGGGCATGTGGAGGCTTGTTGGTTGCTGGATGATGACTTTGGAGATGATATTTCCAGGCAAGGTTGAATAGCTCATTCCTTCTGGGTTTGGTCCCTTTTCCTCCTCTTCATCATTTAGTGAAATTCTAGAAAGTGTTCCTGTTATAGTGGCTGCTCTGCAAGGTCCGATGTCTTTATGCAGAACTGTGGGTCAGAGAACAGGATTCTTACAGCATGAAACCATATCAGCCTAACAGTGCTTTTTCTTGTGGCTTTATTTAGCAGTGCTTCCTTTACCAGCGCATCTTCTAAAATATTTTCTTTCCACTCATTAACTTTCATTTTATAAATACGGTTTTTGGAAAAGCTTTTCTGTGGTTTTGGGCTTTTTTGTTCTCTTAATCTACTGTGTATAACTGACACTGATCTCTGACTAGCTTCAATCATTTATATGAATTAAAAACACTTCACTTCTTCCTACTGACTTACATAGACTTTAGGTGACTTACAGCTTAAGCACAAGCCTGCCATGTGGAACTCATTAAGGGTTTAAAAAAAATACACTGACATCTCTACTGCCATTATTAACTCCACATAACCTTCTCAAAAATGTCAAACAGATTGTGAGGCAGAATCATTTTGTCAATCCATTGTAATGACCTACCATAAGTTTATAACTATGAGCATGTGTTCCTAAACTCCTAAATTTTCCTTTTCACTGACTTTTAAAAACTCTTATCTGTTAAATTATGTTTTGAATAAAAGTGACAAAAGAATTACCACATTGGGAAGAAATTCCATGAGTATCAGAAAGTATATTTTACTGCATCTGGAAAGGTTATAAAGAATATAAACATGTTTTATAGCAGAGTTATAATCCACTTTTGTTCTAGGCCTGGACCTTCATGGTCAACTTGTAGCAACATTCAGCAATTTTTGTTGGGGTGAGGTTTACATGTAAAAGTTACTAATCCTGTCATAAAATTCAAAATTTCCAGAAGCGTTGAAATGGCTTCAAAAGCAAAGCATCTATTCAATCACAATTATTCATCTTACAAAAAAAAAAANATGAAAGAAAAAGAGTAGAAAACAATTAAAGTAACCAATTACTGGGCTTATTCCAGCTGGCTGCAGGGATTTTCTGGTCCTGGTTGAAAATATTTTCATTCACAGCAGTGCTATACATGTTGTTATACAACAAAACCCAGCTCATGGGCTGAGACAGAAAGACAGTTTGAAGTACCCAGGTATTACATTTACATCTCTTCTGGTTGCCCAAGGGCTGTGATGACCCAGATCCCCCAGTACCCACCTGTCAGTTCACTGCCTTTTTCCATAGCAAGCAGCTCATAAGACATCTGACTTTCCTTCCTCACACTAAACTAACTCCCTTTTATTTCCATTATGAAAAGAATAATTTGCTTCTAGACAACTGTGCACAAATACCTGAATTTAATGTCTGCTTAATTATTTCCAGTGACACTTGTTCAGACATTTCAAACAGTGATTTATCCTTAAATTGTTCATTATCAAAGAGTGAGTTCAAATGCTTATCAAGTAAAGCCTGTTATAACTGCATTCAGAGTCAATCTCCTTTGGGATGCCTCTGACAAGGCCTTCTCTACTGCAGAGCTGTTATCACAGAAGTGGGAACTACATGGATCAGTGCTGGATTTTAGTCTGCACTGCATGGTAACACACAGGCATTTGTGTTACAATGCACTATCCTGATTCCTCCAAAATACATGTGCATATTAAAACTGATCTGTAGGGAAGAACTAAATCTATATAGCAAGAAACTCAACTGGCAGTTTTTTAAAGGTGGGTGACTGGAAACTCAAACTTCACCCTAATGAGATCAGCTTTCTTGGCTCCACATATAGCCAGTGAAGAGAGAGTGTCCTTCAGGGGGCTGATGCAGAACAGCTAAATCAGGCTTCTGCTCTGACTCACCCTGTGGAGAGGACACACTCTCTCTTACTCTTTCCCTTTATTGAAACTGAGGGTGTTTAGGCAATACTGTTTCGCTAGGAAAAACTGTCCTTTGGAAATTTCTCCCAGATTAAAAAAATTCTGTAGAGTTTAAATTGCCATTTATTTTACACTGCACTATTTAAACAAGGTTGGAAAATAAATAGCTCAAAATGTGTTGTCTTTAATATATGGAAATAAACATAGCCAACTGATTAAAGATCACACTACTGAAATGTCTTTAAAAAACCTGCAACTTTTCTCATTAAAGTGGAATAAAACTTAATTTGCTTAAGCTTTTGTTGACTTCACTTAGAGTCCTAAAAAACATACCCTCTTTAAAATGAATGCAAATTGATGCATCCTTCATATACACTGCTATCAAGATACAGTTTTTTTTTTTGTTGAAGTAAAATGATGTTTTCACATTTGCTTGTGTACCAGGGAAGGAAAGCTTAATGCATTAAAAATCATCTTCTTTCAACAACTATTTGCTTTCTAATAGACAGTCACACCTTTGACTACTTTCCAAATGCTGAATTCTAGTTAATGGCCTTAGTAACACAATTAAATAAGTGTATTCATAAAGTGACATAATTTTTCACATTTTCTTTTGTTTAAATTAATAACTATTTCCTATAAACAGCTAAACTCCAATATTTTTCTGGTTTTCAATTCACAAGGAACTCATACAAGACTATTTTTTATTGGCTAAATGCTCTCTCAATGTTCTTACCTGACCGACAAGCAATGTCTACATCCTTCTCAAAATCAGTCTGTAACAAGAAACAGTGAAACAGAACAGCCGTTAATAATTCAACAATAAACCACAATACCTTTTTGCCAACTAGCACTTCCAAAATGTCCTACTTACAGGGTCATAGTCTGTTAAAAGTGGTTTCTTGTTGCTGAGAAGGTGAAGTGTATTGTTTTACAACAGCAGAGCTTTACAAAGTTTCCTAAAGTATAACTGGGTGGTTTTCAAAGTATGCTGCCTGACCAGAAAAAATAAAATAAAATAGGTGGAAGTAGAATATATAATTTTAATAAAATTTTACAGTGTATAGTTTTTAAGGTATACGGAAGAATAACTTCTACATCTCACCAAAGGATCTTCTTTAAGGAAGATTTTCATGGAAATGTTATGAAAAGAAGTATGAAAAATAGCCTGCAATACAAATTACTGTGAATAAGTGTAGTTCAAATAGTCCATCCTGTTTGAAACTTCATTAATTTGTTATGAACTGCTTATGTTATGAAACACTGTCATTTATTTTTCTTAATGTAATCATATAAAATTTTTGTACTCCCTGAAGACAACTATTATTTATTTGGTCATACAAAAATTAATTGTGAGAACTAAGAAAGTATTTTAGCGGTTGAAAATCAAAGCACACTTTTCCTAGTTAAACAAAACTATTTATCCTGTTAGAGAATTTATTTACTTTTTATCTTTATTTTCACAATAAGTTTATTTCATGCTAAATATTCAGTTTAGCATTCCATGCTAAAACTGATCTTTTTCTTGCTGGTGAAGTCTAAACATTAAATTCTTTTTTTGAGTCATCATTTCGAAGGGCATCTGCTTGCTGTACCTTGCATTCTTGGTGAGCCTTGCATGTCTTTAGGACCTGATTCTGACCCCATTATAGTCAATGACAAACTGTTGTTCAAAGTGAAGAGACCAATATGTTGTCTTAATACATTACATAATGATATTAGCAAAATTCACTATCTCTTAATTTAACACACTAAATAGATTCCCCCTGTAGAATGTCTAGCACCTTCTCCTTGTCTTTTTTAAGAACATTTTTCAAGACCTCATGAAGGGAAATACATCAGTACTTTTTACAGCAACACTAGAAAAAGTCACAATATATTATTAAATTATTTTTTCTTCTCTTATATAAGATTCTTTTGTACTAAAGAATCTACTAGCTAAGATATTTAAGAAAGCAGATGATAACCTAAACAGCCTTTTGCTTAGGTGTTAATATTTCAGCTATGCAAACTTGCCACATGAAATACAGTAAGTTTTTCTTTTTGTTAGAACACTAAATTCATAGTCAAAGAAGAAAATAAAAGCTAACCATGATTTGAGCATGTCCATTAGGAAAAGAACTTGAAGAATCTGCATTGATTGGATCCTGGCAATTTCTTAGCCGACATCTGAATGCATCTTGAACCTGTGAAAAAAATATCTTATACTGATTCTTGTGTAACACCATAGAGTCCTAGTAGAGATTTCCTAGTAGAGATTAAATTAAATCATATGGAATACAATGCATGACTTTAGCCCACTTCATAAATCAGAGGTAATAAACACAAATGCCTATTTCTGTCATTTCATACATTTGTTATACTTTGTGGCTGCTATAAATTTGTCAGTCTATCACATAGAGACCACAGAATTTGTTTTATGTATGGCCAAAATTAGCTACTAGAAAGTGATTATATGCTATTTAAGCCAAATCTGTCCTGGTGATAGTATTTGGCATTGTTTTATCCACTTTGGTAGGCATATAATAATAATAGATATATTGCTAACCATTGCAAGATAAAGTGTATCTTCTTATTGATAAATGTATGATTCTTGAAAGCAGTTGTTTTAATTAGACAGTTATTGAAATCAGTTCTTAACAATTATTGCAATCTCCTAATTGTACTGTAAAGAATAAGGTTATTTGAAAGATATTACTGAGTCCAAAAATAATCTTTAACTCCACATGCGTGGAATCTAATGCATCTCTTCTAAGAGTAAAATTCTCCAGATGAGAGAAATATCTTCAATGTGAGCACATGAAGAAAAGTGGACTTTTTGCACATAGACGGTACACAGCAATTACTGTTTATTAATATGATCCATAAAGTAAATTTGAAGACTTGTCCCAAAAACACAGTGTATTTGGGGAATAATTTTTTATAGGAAATGCTATTTTTACAATCATTTTGGACAGAGTGTATGTCTAAAAAATACTATTATTCAGCACTGCTTTTGGAAACGTGCTTCAACAGAGAGGCACATTCAAAAGGAAAATGCAGTTCCTGTTTGCTGACAGCAGAATGCAAACATATTTTACTGCTTTCTCTCAACAATAAGGATGTCAAGGCAACTTTTGGAATATTATGTTTTACAATGTGAATTTTAGTGCCAGAAATGCAAGTTTATTTATATATTAAATATATAATCATATTCCTGATTGTAAGATGTGACTTGGAAAACAGGAACTTGGTTGGGTGATACAATTTCTTGTTTGAATATAAAAGTACTATGAATGAAAAGCCTATAAAAAGCTACATTCTATTTATTATCTGTAAAAATTACTTGATGTCATATTCAGAATAATTAAAGGGAGAAAATTGTCTTCTACTCATGGTCATTTTGTGAACAGCAAAAGAGGATAATTCATCAATTGTTGCTGATGAGAAGTTGTCCCCTTTAAATGTATTATATTCTAATGTGAGTTGTTTAGAAGCTATCACAAAAGCAAAAATGAAATTTAAAAAAATTCTAATTAGAAAGCATTTTTTAAAAGGCCTCAACCCTTAAATGAATAGGAGTGTTCTGCAATCTTGATAATTGACTCTTGCAGGTGGAGGGAGCCCAAAATAGGGCAAAAGGAAGAATGAAGCAAGGTGGGAAGGTTTGGATTGATTTTAAAACACCAAGACTTACCACACATGGTAATTTACAGTGTGATGTATTGAAACTGAGATTGTGATTTTAGGTCACTACACTTGCTTAGGTTTTCCATGTGTTTGATGTTAATTTAATTTGGCATCTCCCAGTTGGTGCAAATTTAATCCAAGTCTTCTCTCACTTTATTAATGCTGAAGTTAGGTCACACTTCAGAGTTTTATACTCTTGGATAACCACTGGCACAGTGATTTGACAAAAAAGATAAAAAATGCAGCCTTCAAAGCATCCCCAGCTGTGTTGAATCTTATCTCAAGGCATATGACACTTGACCCCAAAGCACTGTTACTTCAGAACATACTATTTATCTCACTGCTTTCTGGGCAGTGGGCCTCCTGATTTTTGAGACTCTTTGTTCATGGAGATTCCCCAGTTCTAATAGCTCTAGAGATCTCAAGAATCTTATGTCATACTTTCAGTGCCTTCTACATTAAAGCAGTGAATCTTGATTTTAGGATCCTCTTAAATGTGCATGTTTCTTATAATGCTTCTGAAGTGCAAGCAGCATATGATCTGAACATGTTAACAGAATGTCAAATGTAGCTTTATCCATGATAGTGACATATGTTGCAATTTCTAGATGTCCTCACCCAAGTCAGAATCAAAATGGTTGAACTTTCTAAAGACCAGCTTACTCTTCTAAGCTGCTTGTTCAAAACTGTTGTTTGAGTATGTAAAGACTGTGCTGTCTTTACGTTTTACTTTGAAACATAATCTTGTTTTCCCCCCTGCCTTTTAACATCAAGCTACAAGATTTTCTTAGAGCCGGGCAGAGAAGGAGAGACAGATGTGATGAACGTGCAGATACCAGGGAAGCAGTTTCCTTAGCAACAGTAACCAGCTCCAAGCTTTTATAACTTACCCTTGCCCTACTCATGTACTTTTTATTTTTCTCCTGCAATTCTGAAATGTGGGCTCTAGACACCAACGATGAATTTAATCCAAATGCTCTCTACTCTGCAGAGCACAGCTAAAGAAAAAATTACATGTGCGTTCCTCCCATCAGCAGCATTAACATAAGTTACTAAGTGTGACTCAAATCAGCTTTAAAGCACCAAGCAGATCAGGCTGATTGCAAACAGATCAGCAAATTGGTACATCTTAGTTGGTAAGCCTCCACGCTGACCCTTTGTATTGTTCTGTGACACATCCATCACCATCTTCCAATGCCCAATTTGGTGTTTAAACAGCAAGGTGAGGAAAATAAAAGAACAACTGTAGGCTCTCTGGGCTAAGGCAGCAAAATGAAGCAATAATAGGTAACTAATTTGCATTTTTCTTCTGAAATAGTCTATGAAAGGTCTTATGCTTAAAAGGTATCATATTCATTTTAGAAGTTAGAAAACAGAAGTATAGAAGGATTTAATGTCTTTCCAAAAGTCACTGAATTGATGGTGGACAGAAATAGATGACACATCACTTAGTTCTCTTCCAGTTGTACATCTTAGTTGGTGAAAATCCCTGGCTTCCTAATACAGGCCCTGTCACAAAAGGTCTTCAATACAGTGTGTTAGAGAAAGTAACAGATATTTTCATCATTTATGTTTGTGTCAATACAATTATGAGAAAAAAGGGATTTTTATATATAATTGTAGAAGTCTGTCTCTTTTTGTGATGTAATGACAATAAAGGCATAGTAAAGCAAGGCTGTCCTCTTTGTTTGAATTTTATGGAGATATATTCCTCCCCAAATTTTTTTTCCCCTGACAGTCAGAATTATTGTTTTGCCTGTGCTGGCATGCTATAAATATTAGATCAATCTTATAGGCTATAACTGAGATAGCTTTCTAGCTGTCATCAAGAGTGACAAATATTCTGGCAGGATTTCCTTGACAGCCACTGGCAGAGCTGAATGCTTTTGCAGACAACCAAAAGCACCAGACTATTCCTTCAGCTGGGAGGCACCATGTGCAGTGCAAGGATGGCACTGCCCTCTGCATGATGGCCACTCTCTTGGGCTGTACTCACCTGAGGTCTCTGGAGCTGGAAAGCCAAGCTCCAGAGTCAGACTGACACATAATGTACTGGACTTACATCTCTTTCTGTGTAGGAGACAACTATGACTTTGCTGCTGTAAACTGAATTAAGTTAAAATTAAGTTTGAAATTAAAAGTGATTCAAGTGCATCAACTTTTACTTCTTTGTGCTTCTTGAAGAAATTTCTATGAATGCTCTTTTCCCATATGAAAAATATTGCATTAATTTAGGCCTCAAGTGGTTTGACCAGTTTGCAATTTATATCTGGAGTACTAAAGAAGACTAAATATGTTCTGTCAAATAGAGTTCAATCAGCAATATACCTAGGCTTTTTTGTCTTCCACCAACACCACTATCATCATTTTGGCTGGAGATAATCCACTGATTAGTGAATAAGTTGTCTCTGTACATTTACTTTTACATTTACATTTACTCTCTGCATTTACTTCTGCCTAAGTTGCTGTGGCTGAAGAAGAAACACCTCCTCCATTTTGGCAGAACCTTATCAAACCTTGGTGCTTTTTGGGCCTTACTGGGAAGTCTTCTCATGATGTAATTTTTTTAAAATGCCATATAAATAGATTATTTAGCTGCTTTATAAAATGCCTTTCTTCTAGAATTTCCATGTTAGAACTGTGATGTGTAACTGCTAAGACTGACTTCCTGGAGCAACTTCTGTTAGTTGTTAAACAGAGTAATGATTCTTTGCAGTTATTAT
>VWZP01002900.1:65009-132514 GCA_013396995.1 Dicaeum eximium
GCAGTTATTATGTATATATATATATATATATATATATATATATATATATATATATATGTGATTTGCTAAACAAGCAGTGAACAAAAGAAACCTGATTTCCTAGCTGATTTCTTACACATAAACCTAAAGAAAGTATTCCTCTATAAACATATTTTTAATCCAGTATTTTTGCATATTGCTTACATTAGAAACAGTGAGCTAAAAGTGGTTCCAGTCAAGGTGTCCTACGCATCTGAAGATTGAGCTTACATGTAGAAAAGACTAATCCCACCTCAATCACCACAGTCCTACCTGCGAGTATGGTCAGACAAGAATGTTTCTATGAGATGTTCAGCATTATTGAAGCATTCCCTGGGAATGAAGCATTTGCAGCAAAGACCTGTCATTAGAATAGCCTTTAATTCAAGGCTTGGGGCATTGTTAGAAGATATCTGTTGATATGTGTTGTTCATCTTTCATCAACAGTCAAAATACATTCTTTTTTCCAAATAAGCTTCTGCATTACTGCACTGATGCAAGCTTAACTGCTGCTTTATTATTTTTTAAAATTTTATTTTATACTGTGCTATGCTAAGTTTTATTAAGAATTTCTCATAGATTTTGATCTTTTTTGGACAAAATCAATGACTGATAACCAGGTATATGTTTCAGCCTCTCTGGATCCTTACAAAAGACACAAGAAAATGGAACTACAATAGAAGGAAATGAAATTAGAACATCAGAACAAGAAATGAAGAGGGGAATTCAGATTGGACATTAGAAAAAGGCTCTTTGCCCTGAGGGTGGTCAGTCACTGGAACATATGTGGTCATGGCTCCAAGCCATGGTCAGAGTTTGAGGAGTGTCTGGACAACTCTGGTTTAGTTTTAGGTAGTTTTGTGAGGAGCAGGGAGCTCCACGATCCTTGTGCATCTCTTCCTACTGAGAATATTCTATGACTCTGTGAGAGATAATGTTGTTCATACTGCTTTAATTTTAAATGTTTCACATGCAACCTCAAGCAAAAGGCATATATTTTAAAATAAAAATTATTCCCTAGGACAGGAATTGGGAGGTGGTATGCCCTTTCTAGGCTGATTAATAAATCCCACTGGATACAAATATTTCACAGAGAGAAAAACCAGTATGAAACCACTATCCTCTTTCTACTGAAAATAGATGCAGTGTCTTACCATTATACTAAAAGAATATATGAAATTATTGCTTTCAGATTTACAGATGAGACTACTCTCTTTCCCAGATGTAAATCATATTGGGAAAGAAATTGCTGAAGAAAATAAGGGGATTGCAAGACAGTTGCAAAATAGATGTTTCTTGATTATCATCTCTTATTCTGCACATATTTTGATCCTGAACAAAAGGAAAAGTCAAAGGAAGAAAAAAGAAAAGGTATTAAATTAGGTAAGCCCCTTCCAATATGAGAGCTGATAAACCAAGAAATACAAAAGTTCATCTCCCTTAACAGCATGATTAAAGTGAGAATCACCACAATATAAGGTGCTAATTTCTGCAAGATACTGATTTTTTCTTTAAAAATTGAAAACTTAATTATTTGATAAGATAATTACATATGCATACTGTGAAGGATAGTGATATAAATCTCATGCAAAGTGCTACAATGCTGAAAGAATTGAATAAATTATGCCACTCATAATTATTTTTCATTAATACACTGAATTTCTGTGTTTAAAGGGTGTCAGTGGTGAAAAGGGAAACCCCTGTGTGAGATTCCTCACTCAGCACTGACAATAAACCTTTCTTGAAACATCTTCCTTGTTTTTTGTTTTTTTTTTTTCTCCTGAGATTTTCAAATATTTCTCGTCTATCCCAGGGAAATATGCTGGATGTTATAATCTGGTATACTGGTGTGGTAAATATCCTGAAGTTGACAAATGACTAGCACACAGGTATGCCCATGGACCAGGCACTACTCTCCAGGAGCTCCACCGGCTCATTTTTGATGGAGGGCCCCATTACCACAGATCTGCCAACGAAGCTTTATGCTACTGCCCTCAAACCCATCTCAATAAAATGTGGGGTTAGTTAGCAGGTGAGGCAGGTTAGAGAAGCTGTCACCAGAGCCAGATTAAAGAGCACTTGTGTAGGAGCTTTGCCATCAGATTGCAGTGCTGATGAATCCTGTGGCAGGAGGCACTGAGCTGTGAAGGGCAGGCCAGGGTACTGCTAGTCCTTGCTGCTCTCACAGCACTCATCTGTCTTCACCCTTGCTGTCTCCATAACTTTAGTATGAACCTGAGTTTGTAGATCTGAAATGGGAGATCTTCACCAACATAACACATCATCTCCTTGTGTCCTGTTTCAGGGACAGTATAAGCTAAAAAAATGTTGCGTTTGAATCTGTTTTACAGAGTATAAAAATCTATAGCTTTTGATCTTCAGAAGGGCATTCATGTTCATCTTTTCCTACACTCATTGGAAAAGACTAACACTTAGAAACCAACTGTACTTGGGATTGATTAAAACACTTTGAATTAAGTTGGTGAAGTTTTATACTGATATTTTGCACTTGGAATTAACTTATCTTACCCTTCTCTTTCACTTTTTCTCTTTTTCTCTTTCACTTGTTCCTATATATCTCACCATAAATGAGGTTCTCTTTCCATGAAATATATTTCTGCAGAGCAAGCTGTATATAACATTAAAGAGCAGTTGAGAGATTAACAGGAGCACAGCCCTTTGGAAAACTGGGAAGCCATTCCTCACCTCCCTTCGGAGAATACAATGGACCATGACAATAACAAAGCCTTGTAATGAATCAAATACTGCAAAAAGTATCTGAAATAATATTGATCTTTTGTCTGTCATGGCCAGAACTGCAGACATCCAAGTCAGTGCTAGAAGTGGCAACACCACACAGGAGCTCCAAAGGGATGCCCTATTGAAAAAAAGAGAAAAGCAGCATTTTGAAAAAAGATATTAAAATCTCATTATTAAATAAAACATATTTAAGGATGTCACTTTATCAATTTAACTTGAAAATCATAGACAAGAATGTAACAGTTGTACTTTACGTTCTAAAGAATATCCTGTATTCAGTTAATAAATGCATTTGCAATTTTTTTTTTTAAGTATTTAAATGTGCTTAGCACTTTATACAGTGTTAGCAAACACAGTTGTCATCATCAAACTATTGTCTCACATGCACTGTATAAGATTGTAACAAGAAGATGTAAATGATCAGGACTAACATGGCATTACTGGCGGTGGTGGCTGACAAAGCTGTTGTTGAAACTACTCCACACTTGGCACATTTGAGCGTCAAACCGCTATGAGGCTCACTCATCTGACTGCAAACAAACAGAACACCCACAAAAAGAACAGAATATTGAATTGTCACCAAAAAACGTTGCTACTGAAATTTAGCTTTTTAATATGACGTCATGCAGAAAAAGTAAGTAGACTTATTCAAGATAATGCTCTATATTGTTGCAAAACTGTATTTTGTACTTTACATTATTGTTAGCTTTACATGTTAATGCTACAGGGCTTAATTTCATGCAAATTCTATTTCTTCCACTTAATCTAAAAAAGGCCCCAAATGTGATCAAAAACTGCTCAGTACACTGAAGTAAACATAAGCATGTGCTAAGATAGACATACAAAGTGAAATCCCTCTATTCAGACCTGATGAAAGACTGTTGCATCCAAACATGCTTGAGAAAGAGCACAGTTCACTTAGAAGAGAAGTGTGAAGTATGGACCATTACAGATCATTAATGGGGAAAGAAACCTGCAAAATTGATTCAAGCCTCAAATCAGTATGTGCATACTGTATAGTCAGATTTTTACTAGTGACCTGCGAGGCCCACTAATATCTGGAGTGGTTTTATTTGTGTCATATGAAGGTCTGAATACAGGGCTTGAAACGTATGGAATCTAATGAAATAAATATCAGTTGGTACTGAAAAAAGGGTGACCTGTTTTGCCTTTTAATAAAACACAGTACACAAGCATTAAGCTCAAAGCATTTTGTATAGACAATTGTACCTCTGCACCTGTCAGAAGAGTTAAAGGACAAAACCTGGAATTTAAGTTTTCCATACAGCATGCATTCAACTTCTCAGATCAACCAAATAAATATTTTTCCTATTCCTTCTCCTTCTGCTATCAGAACTGGGAGTAACCATAGATGAATAAGATGTGATATAGCTGAAAGGAAGGATGTTTTACCTATTCCCAGCTGGAAAGCAGTCAACATGGTGAAGATAAGTAACATTTTGGGTTTCTTCCCAGATATTTCAACCAACTGAACTCTTTGCTATTGCCAAACCCAGCACTCACAAAACTTTTAACATACTAGCCAAAACAACATTGAACTCCAGTGTTTTCCACTTTGATAAACCAAATTATGATTTTCCATTAAAAAGTGCAAAGTATATTTCCCATAAAAAGGCAGTTTCTTATGTAAGAAAATAGTGAGAACCAAGATATTTTATAAGATGATTTTGGGGTGAGAAAATAACTCAGTGAATCCACATCAGTTGGCACCAATTAAAAATATAGATTAAGGAATGAAGTAGAAAAATGCCTTGGGTAAGTATAAATGAAGCTTGTGAAAGTACTTTCTGTCTTTGCATGGCAGTGCTTCAGCATTATTAGACTGCATTATTTTCCTTACCTCTACAAAACTCCTGTGCATCTTGCAAATAATAATAGAACTTAATGTGTGTATAAACCAAATGTAAATTTTCAGCCTGGGCATTTGCATATGCTTCCTCTTTTACCAGGAAAAGGATTGAGGTCATGATTGAGATCTATCAACATATTTTTTCCCACCTGTTGATTCTCCATATGCTTATTAAGGTGATAAAAAGCATATGGAGTTAGTATATTTTGCCCCATTCACTTGTTTTAAATCCTAGGACTGAACTTTTGACTGAACTTTTGATGAATGTAAGTTCAATGTTTGCCAGGAAGAATGAAGTTGCCTTCCTGAGCATGGCTGGCAAAAGACACTTGAGGAATGAGTGACAATCACCTTTCTAGAGGAGATCATATGATAAACCAATTTCTATGCCCCAAAGAACGACTCAAGAGACATCATCTGCCAAGTAGTATCAAGGAATGCTGTTGCTAAGCCACCATCTCATAATATCACACAAGTTAAGATTGTTTCTCATCAGGCTATCTACACCTTTTCCCAAAATAGCTGGGTTATTCCTAACAGCAGTCTCTAATTCTTTATCCATTTATTTTAAAGATAGATAATTTTAAAACAAAATATTTCTTTACTAAGCCACACAATCAGAAAGCAAGTTATTTGTTTCATCAAGAAAATAAAGTATAGCAAATAGATTTCTATAGCCTACAACTGAGTAGCTGGGAAAAAGAAAAAGCAGCTAAATCTAAGTTAGAATATCCCTACAAAATGTACCAAGCCAAAGCTGTGGCTGTTCCAGCTCCTTACATCACTGAACTTAGAGCATATGTGAATTTGAATTGGTGATTACTAAGTCATTGCTACTTTTGAAATAATTTGGGTAGTTTTATAATATTCTAGATTTCACTAGTGTTATTATAGAGTTCAGAATGTTGATGGAGCAATGTCGACAAAAGTAAGGTTACAAAATTAATACTTTCCAATGAAAAAAGATGCAAACAGAAATAGAATTACAGGGTTTGGTACATGTTTGTCAAAATGATGGTGCAAGAACTGAAAACCAGAAAGGCTTGATTAAATTAACATGAAATGCAAATCACACCAGCTAAAGTATTTATTGTAAATGTACTCATCAAACTTATTAGTAATGCTACTGTAAGTTACATGGTAAAATATTTAAAAGTGAATCTGCAATAAATTTGCCCATAGCAGTAATACACAGAAAAATGAAGATACCATTTATCATTGTTAGAAATGCAGATATTGGTGGAGTTAAACTACAACCTGGCCCAAAATATAATACTAGAAGATATAACTGTAAAAAGTCATTATTCAAAATTTAAATGCATTTTCATAAGCATTAGGAAGGTGATGATGCAGTTGTGAAATATTTTTCTCCAGTATGCAATGAATCTAGGTTTGCTGCTGCATTACTTCATTGTCACCCACTGTAGAACAGTTTCTGATACCACCACTGTCATAATCTTTTCTTCTCATGATAATAAACAGAATTTTTATGTAAATACAAGTAAATAATCAATAAGACAAATTTACCTTTTTTTTTCTTTTTTAACTTTTAAACCATGTGGATATTTTTACTTTGATGTTCTTTTACACTAATATAGAAAATACACTTATGTAGATGTTATGTGGATGCAAGAACAAAGGCAAATTTTTAATGTAATCAAAATGGCAGAATAACATTGACCTATGTAAGGGATATATTGCTGTAAAATACATTTTATAACAATTAACACAAATGAATGACCATAGTAATTAAATTTCACAGCTAGGCAAAAATAATCAGTTCCTTCAGTACACACAGTTCATAAAACTGTTATCCTAACTGCAACAGCTTTACACATGTAAGCATCTTGTGAAACCTCTGCTCAGATTTGTTAAATCCTCATTCTTTTTAACTTAATACTGTTGTACTTGTGTTTTATTATATTTAGTTTGTTTAGTTGCATTCCCTTAGGATAATGCAACAGCAGCTTTTGAGATTAATGGAATCTGTTAGAAACACTGTTACACTGATATAAAAGTTCACAGCACAATCAAAAGCATTTTTGGTGAATATCTGTAATTGAAAACTGGTGATAAAATTTTAATATGCTTTAAAGTAACCCAGTTGTTGCTTACCCCGCTCTGTGTTTGAGTTTTTTGTCTAGGATTCCATCTCTGGAAACAAGTTTATTAAATACCAAAATCCCAATCACCATGTTGACCTGTCAAACAGAAAACAAACAGTTGATCTTTCAGTGCCTAAAACAAAATATTGCATCCTGGCTGTATTGTATTACAGGTCTGCAAAATGCCTCCTCCTCCATTTCTGAGCATTCCTTCAAAAGCTGCGTAGCAATCTCCCTGAACACATCAAAAGGCTGTATTCTCAAAAAGGTGACATACACACACACCCTGAAATAGGCCCATTTTGGGACCTTGAATTATGCCTGGTATCAAGCTACATATGTGTACATGTCTGATGGCCAGAAGCTTGAGTTATATAACTAATATTTTGTCAGTTTTAATTGCAACAATACATATCCTATTCCAGGAAAACCACTGAAATTTGAGTTCTCTGCTCAGGGAAGAGCTTGTCAGAGCACAGCTCCTTTTAAACATTTATGGCCCATGTTTTCCATGTCTTCCTGCACCTAAATCACCGTGTCATTCACCAAAATTTCAGTTTTGAGCCTTGTTTGGCTGAAATTTACTATTTTGTGGACCAGATGAATTCCTGGGATGTCTGTTTAGCCCCATTGAAGTAAATGGTGTTATGATCACATACATGGGTTGAAGACCAAACCTAAAAGAATTCAAGTGTTTTAGCTGTTGGACTTTGGCACTTAGTGGACATATTAATGGCATTTAATAAACAACTTAATGACTGTTATTAGTCATTTGTATTATTGAACTGAACTCTATTAACGTGTCTCTACATGGCCCTGCAAATAGGTAATACCAATTTTTGAATCTATTAAATGAATGTTCCTTTTTTTATTTATTAGAGAAGGAAAAACTTTTTTTCCTTTCAAACTGGTTTTTCAAAACCTGTGCCAAAATACCTAATTGTTGCTAGTCTGCCCTGCCAATTCTTTTTCAACTTTATTTTCAGCATTAACATTTTTCAGCTGATGTTATATAATTCTTTGGCTTCATACACTTAGGCTTAAGTGGCTGCATGGAACAGCTCCTTTCCACAGCTACCAGCTAATGGTAGGGCAAACTGCGGCTGTGAACTTCCAACATCTCCGAACAAAGACTTGCCAATTAAACAGAGAACATACAGTTACTTCCATGTGAAAATTATAACTGGCTTTTGTAAACATCCTTGGCTCCTCTACTGTGACAGGGACTGTGAGTTGTACAAAAGGATCCTGGCTTGACTCCAGGAAATGATGAGACAAACTAAGGGAGTAGTAAACATCCATTTCAGGAAAATTCACATAGATGAATAGCTGTATCTTTGATGACTAATAAGACTGATTCTCTTTTACAAGAGAAAACCAGAAATAACCAGTGCTGATGGAGTTATCACAGTATAAAATTTCTGCAGTGGAAAGAGGAATTAGATTCAAAATCTGTAAGGGAAAAATGCTAAATAAATTGTTGTGAAAAATCCATACAGACTGCAGAACAGATGTCTGATAGCTGATGGCACAGGTAGGATGTAATTCATCCTGCCCTGAAGTAGACATCTGAAATACTTCTGATGGTTTGATCTCTAAAAGTATGTATTTTTCTTCACTGACAATGAAATATAGCTGGGATAACCAACTTAGATGCAGTACTCTATCTAATGCAGATAGCCACAATTAGGCAGAAATGAATCCTGCACCTAAATGCATGTCCAGAGATGTGGAAGATCAATACACAAACGAGTAACATTTCCCGGCGATGACAATTTTTTCTTTGCCTTCAAAAGCAGTAGCCATGGAGAACCTGCTGGCAGGTTCTGCTCCTTCTGTTGCTTTTGCTGGCACAGCAATCCACTGCCAAGCAGCACTCTATCAAGACTGTCACTGAGTTTCACAAGGCAGTGACAATTGCGTAGATGCTGCTGGTAATAACTCAGTTATGCCTGTAACAAGTTTTCTGTGCCACTAATCAGTACATTATTCTTTCACAGCTTACTGTGTAAACATGGGGAGATAATTGGTATAAAGAAGTGATATAATCAAATGACTCATGCATTCAAAACACTGAAGGTGTGTTAAACAACAGTGATCTCAGTATTTACAGCAAGACGCAATGTTGCTGTATATCTAAGCTTTTATTAACGGACGTAGCACTTTCTATCATTTCAGACAAAAATAGTGGGAATTATATTAATGTTTACCAAGACAACAGCAGCTGCAGGTCCAACGAAAGCATAAAGTAGCCCTCCTTCCAGAGACAGCCAGCAGCTGAAAAGAACATTAGAAAAGAGCTAACACAAATTAAAAATAAGTATAACACATTGTCAAGAGAGCATTAATAATTACTACAGCATATTTTTCTGATGTATGAGATTCATATCCACACACAAAAAAGAATTGCTTTGTTGATATGAAGAAGTAGAGATAATGAAAGATAGAAGTGAAAGATATTTCCATTACCAGTGGTCAACATTTCAAAATCTTCAACGTGAGTTATGCATAAACTGAAATGGCCAAAATGTATAAAGAGAACAATAGAAAGTAAGTTTGCAAATATTTATTGAATCTTGTCTAACCATGATGAGTTAACTGAACAGGCCTTGCTAAGTAGGTATCTACTTTACCATACCTGATAGTTTTATACTTAAAAGTGATTAAAGGGTCAAGCACCTGTAATATAGAACTTCAGAAAAAAACAAGCTTCTACATGTCCTGTCAATTAATAATTGCTATAAGTACTACACCTTAGAGGCAATATTTCCATTAGAGAAAAATCATATATGATATATGATCTGTTCTGTATTCTCTCTAATAGTTTGCAAACAATTTAAATATATATTTTAAAGCATCTGAAAACTGCATTTTCTGGAGACCTCCTAATCTCAAAGAGTTTGACATTCTGCATCAGGGCTTTCACTGAAAACCATCAGATTTCCAAACACAGAGCACTTACAGAATAAAATTCTAAATATTTGATATACTATGATGTAAAGCTTTTCATATCTGCAAAGAACAGGAGCTTCACACACTGAAGTAAATGCAGCTGTGCTATTTTCCCAGTGATTACACATTCAAAGGCATCATGTTTATTTGAATGCATCAGCACACCTACATATAAGGAAATTCCAGCATATACATTCAAATAATTTACTTGGATTTCATATCCAGAAACATTCACATCACAATCATGCATATCTTCTTTATTTTCCAGCCTTGGTACTTTCCAAAACCAACTAAAATAAATGCAAGCACATCATAATATTAATGGTCTGTTAGGGCTGGTATTCTCACTGCAAGGAACAAAAGCGTTTTCCATTGCAATGAAGCCACGTGAAAACTGTCACATGAATGCAATGGCACCAGTGTGCTAAATTCTGGAATGATAAATGCATGCAAATAGTTCCTATCTGCTTCACAGTTAAAAGCGTAGTACATGCCAAGCTTTTTTACATCCTACCTCATAAACCACCTACAACACTAATGTTCAATTTGTTCTTGCAATGTCAAAGAAAAATGCTTTCAAAATTTTCTGCAGTTTTTTCCTACTATTTTTTCAAAAGCTAGGTAGGTTATTATTGTCAGTCTGGGAGCACAGACTTCTGAAAGGGGGAAATGCATTCATAGTGCACTTCTGTACCAGTATGAACTTTTAAACTTAGTGAAGATGGCCGCTTTGAGTAATTAGGACTTGTAATTAAAATTTTCATGGTTTTTGGAGGCAGAAGCAGTTCATAAAAATAGTTGATGTATTGTAGTTTGAACATAACTTCAGTGACCTGTGCTGAAAAAAGGGTCAAGAACAGTTTTTTCTAAATAAAAAATAAAATCCAGTTTCTACCACAGAATCCTTTGAGACCAAGGAAAGAATTTTCCCTCCCTTTTCCATGCTATCAGGTAAAATGGCTGTTCAAAAGAGTGATTTCCACTTGGATGCAGAGCTGGAAAAAAATGTAGAGGTTGTCCTTTTTTCACTTAACCTTGTTTTTACACAATCTGAATTTTCAACAGTCTGGATTTTCACCAGTGTGTGACATCATTATTGCAATATATTTAACATTTCCTAGCTGATGACTGAAATTAAATTTTCTTCCATCTTCTTCTGTTGAAGACTGACTGCAGATAGATTTTCAGTTGTTCCTATACCATGAGGCAATTCTTGTCATTTTTAAATTATTTTTTCCTTCTCCTCTTTCTTTGCTCTGATAGGTTTTTCCCCTCCTGTGTTTCATAGTTGTTTTTATTTTGTTCTCCTGTTCTGTCTTCTTTCTGCCTGATGTGCACATAGCAGAAAGTCATATAAATTGATTAGTGTTAAGAGCAGCCACTGGTGGCTTTATGGGACCATGTTACATGGTCATAAAATTCTGCTGAGTGATGAGGCATCTGTACACTTGTTCCTGTGTCTTGTACATTTTGTGAAATGTTTGATACTTTCCAGGAGATTGGTTCCTTCTCTTAAGAGCGCATGGCAAGAGTATGACTTTGACAGAATTTTAATTTTTGCTGATGCAGTAAATTCCAGGAATTTATCTGTGCTGTATGTTAACATGAGCAATTCACACAGGTTTGTTAACTCTAAGTTTTAGTAGTGGTGCTTTCATAGCTCTGATGTCTGAAAGAGACAGCAACAATATTTATTAGAGAAATGGCTGGAAAAAGCTATTAACCTTTCAGACTCACTACTCTTTTCCAGATAACCTGAAATATCTAAAAACTTGTCTCTGCGGGGTTTTTTATTATTTTTAGGAAATCCCTTCAGCCTCTGTATCTCTATCACTACAAGTTTCTGGATGAAATATTTTTCTTATGTGGTTTTAAAAATACAGAAATATAACTGTCTAATAATTAGGACTCAGAAAGAAGACAGAAACCAGAGACTGATGATCACAGAAATGGCTCCAGTGTGAACAATTCAAGCACTCTCACCATGCATATACCATACAAAACTGAGAGGTGCTGCAAAGATTCTTGGACCTTCTCCTTTTCCATTAATTTCTTCATGTGTGAGACTATGGAACTGGAATAAATTCCTTAATTTTCACTTTTAATGTTCTCCATTTAAAAGTTTCATTTTCAAAATGAGCATCTTCAAGAGCATGAATAGGTTGCAACAGGGTGTGTTTCTGATAGCAGCATGTGTGTCATTGACTGCAGCCAATTAGGAAAACAGGCAAAATATAGTGTAAGCAATTTAAAAACTTACACAAATGCTTTAGTTATGGTAGGAGGAGCAGGACAGGAGCTCTGCTTTTACATTGCCCAACAGCTGTCATGAGACACAATTCTTTGCTGCCTTCTGGAGTGGGACAGCACATCAGCTGGTGATGGAGGAGGAATCTCCATTTCTTGTCTTCACTGTTTTCCTTATGTAATTCTGATGTCAAATGCCAAGAAAATATATTTGCAAATAAGATGAGAAAGCTGAGTTATGGTTCTGTTTGTCCCTTGTACGCCTCCATTTGCTCTTTTCTCCCATAGTGCCATGTCAGCTGGATTTGGATCGTGGGAGAAGAGCTGTTACATGTACAGAGACCTGCTCTTTTTTACTTTCCAGGTTACTCTTAATGAATGATTTGTTGCTTTGTCTGAATATTTCAGAATATCCTCTTTTAAAAATGCATTCAGCCCAGGAAGGAAGCAGGAAGCAATGTTAACTAAAGCAAGTACTCATACATGGATGATTTTAGTAGAGCAAATGTAATGGGATTAATCATGCAAGGGACACAGCTACATCCCCAGTGTGGGTCTGGACATCCTTATTTAGTGATTTGTAATTCTCATAGCCTAAATGGTTTTCTAGTTGTGGTTCAAGGACTAAATAATAAAAAAAGCCAGCAAGATTACTACATAGTTAAAAAATAATTCAGAGGAGTAGGTTCTCAATATAACACTCAAAAGAGGGCTAAGACCACTGTTGCACTTGCCAGCTCTAAGTGCAATTAAGCATTTTAGTTACATAAGACATTCCTCATTAAAAAACTCAAGATGCACGTTGTCACACTTTATAACTACAGAGCTGGAGTGCCAAGATGGTGAGACATACAGGGAAGGGAGGGGGAATCCTGATCTCACTCAGTGATGATGCTAAGAAGAATAATTAAATGTTCATTGAAGTGAGGACTTGACCTAACTCATCCACTTTGCTGATGAATGCCCTCATTACCAGTCTACAGAGTCATATTTCCTCTTTGTGTCCAGATGCACACTCAATTTCTTAGGCAATGTGAAGAGAGCTCAAACAGGCTGACCAAAGGAAGCACACTCTTGCATACATAATGGTGGTTGGAGTGCTCCACTGGCAGGAGGAAGGCTCAGCTCCTTCTTCATCAGAAGATCACAGGGCAGCCTTTCCGAGGAGTTAATTTTCCGAGATGCTAAATACACACTGGAACCACCCAAGTGGCTGAACAGGAACTGTATTAGTTGAATGTAAATGAAGCACACAAATTTCCTCCTTTCTGTCTCTCAAATACAGCACAGTCCAGGAAAGGGGCTGGACCAGGGTGTCCAGGAGAGAGGGGATGGATGGATGGATGGGAGAACTGTTTTGAGATGTTTGAAGGGCTTTGGCTCCAAGCTGCTCAGGGGCATTAAAGTCTAGGTACTTGCTTGGTGTGCAGAAACCTGTGTGCCAAAGAGACCCTTGCCAGTACAGTTTTGGACATGTTTAAAGGTTGGCAGAGGTTACCCAGAACATTTAACATTCTCTTTTGTAAATCTATATAAATGTCAGGTGTCTAACTGGACCTAACACTCAGTGTTTCTTAAAAGCTTGCTATTTCAAAATCTCAAACAAAATCTAAGATTCCTGGTGCTTTGCTGGGTTCAGTCCAAGACTGACATGCTCTTTTCTCTTTGTTCTTTTGTGGATCACTCAGTGACTCTCAGGGCGATTCCAGGTGTGAATGGATGCCTGTAGAGCCTTTAGAGTTTAGTTCCTGACAGGTATGACAATCTTGGTAATTAAAAACATAATTTATCATTTCAGATTGACTTACTAGTGAGCTGTTCCATATCCTTTTGTCTTGGTAAAGCCTATTGATATTGCAACCACTAATGCTGGCAGTCCTGAAAAAAAACAAAACAACAATAATCAGCAGATGCTGAGTAAAATATTGCTGTTCAACCCGGACAAAAAATGACAGGGCAAGCTAATGTAAAATGGGCAATTTTACATGGAATGAATTATTTAATGAAGCACATTGCTATTGTAGGATTTGTTTTTCTGAAGCACTGGCAGGGAGGAGGACACTGTTTTCTGCCCACGGTGTACTGCTTTGATGTAGCTAAATTACTGGTGCTTTTGACAGATCTTAACTAGGAAGAGGTTTCATGAATATTCAGAGAATGTTTCTTGTTTTATTACACTACCTTGCTGAAAATCTTCTAAAATTTTGTTAAAACAAAATTTATTTAGAAAAGAATGCTACAATATACACCAGCATACCTGGAGCTTGAGATACAGTGAAAAGGCTGCTAACCTACTTTTCCTTTTAGTAACATGCTGTCTACTATCTTTCAGTTTTACTGAAGAAAATGATTATATTCTTGACATTGCCACTGCATTAAATGTTTCATTCAAATTATTCTTAGGAAATTAATTTTACTGACTTACCCCATCCAAGGCACAGGAAACGTTTCCTTATGAGTCGTGTCCTAATTTTTCCAGTAACAGCCATATATGACTGCCACGCTTCTGTCAAAACCCAACAGAATGAAGCTAAGAAGAAGAAGTGTAAAAATGCGGTGGTTGTGGTGCAGATGCCCTGCAGGGAGCAAAGAGAAGCTCATGCTGAATACTTAGGGACACTCATTTCTGTTTTCAATTCAAAGAGTTGTCATATTGTATCATCTTGACCTTTATCCTTAGCATCAACTCTCCCTTTTCTCCCTTTATGATGGTGGCCACAAAGAGCAAGAGAAAGAGAGAGAAATGTTGATGGTGATTAGGCAGAAGAGGTTTTGACTTGTTTTCCCAAACACTGAGTGTTCTGAGCAGGGACAAAAACACAAAATAAATCATGCCAGCAGATTTTTCTCCACACATTTACTTTGACCGGGGACCATCATAAAGCCATTATGGTAAGCCAGTTACAAAATTACTGATTATAAAATCACACAGAGCTGAACAGAGAAAACGTAGGGATATAAATGCTCCTAATTACCAGTTATATTTTATTTCCCTCCATGCAGGCAGACCCTGATTGCAAAATTTAAATTTGCTTTTTTGATTTTTTATATAAATTTTATATAGAACGTTAACCTCTTGGAATATACTACTTTAGATATTTTTAGGCAGGTTTAAGTGTCATAACCTTAACAATTGCCCTGGATATTGTTTTTGTGGGTATCAGTTATTTGTCATCTGAAAAGTATTTTGAGCACATGCAATTGGCTTTCTTTTGTCACTGTAGCCCTTAATTAAACTTGACATTGTAGCTTACATAAATGAGCTTCTTGGCATAAATGATGATCTGTGTTGCTTAAAATGCCAGTAACAGGTTATAAAATGCAGTCTGCACAGTACCCCAGAGCCAAGACCACACCAGTAATTTTGAGAATATCATTAGCACAATTCATCCTTAGCACAGTTTAAAGTTTAAAGTCAAAATTATGTTAAGATTAAAAGAAAAAACAGTTCACACCCCCAACATCAATGAGGTAAATTTATGAAAAAATTAAAGACGTAGAAGTTACTTTATGATTATTTCTTTATGCATCATACACATCTAATAGCTACCTTATGCTTAACCTTGTATTAAGGCCAGTCAAGAGTTTTTACTAAAATCTCAGTTGAGCAAATTATTTAGGGAGAGAATATGCACATTTCTACTTATATATAGGTGCTTGCATATATTGCTGATTCAAGGCTGATAGAAAGGCTATGACATATATGACACCCATGTATTACACCATCCATACTTTTTAGTTCTTTTTACATTCTTAATTACTTCCCAATATGTTTTGGGTTGAATTTTCTGTGGTATTAATTTTTCCAGATTCTTATCTGAAATCGGTTGTGCTAGTTAACTCCAATGGTTACCTTAAATAAATAGCTGATACCAGCTGACCTTAGCATTAGCTGACATCAACCTCTGAATTTTCAAAAATTTATGCACTTGAAGAGTCAAAATGTAATGCTTTCCTGCTTTGAATTTATAGATGTGACAAACACCTCGTCTTCAAACCTTGAGTCAATTTGTCTATTTAAATCTGCAGGAAAGGGGTTCTGTATAATTATATGCAAGAAAACTGATGTTAATTCAAAATAAAAACCAAAAAACACAACAAGTAATGTTAATTCTTATGTTTAGATGTCCCTAAGGTATATGAATTCACAAAATCTATCGAGGTAAAGCCTGGCTAATAGCAGTATTTCTTGTATATGTGAAAAATAAAACCAAACTCCACTTTCTTAAAACGAAAGTTCTGCATTGAAACACACAATAAATATAATAGACAATTCATAAGTGTCCTTTCTTTAACTAGCTGGTTCATATGTTATGAATTCCTACTGTGCAATTTTAATTTGCTTTCCTATCAATGTTCTTGCAAAAGCTAGAGAGTTCTGGCGGCGCAATAATTTGACAACAAAATTACTTTTGAGGAACAGTACAGAATCTTTTATGGAGGAACTACATGGTAAAAACACAACCTGGAAAAAAAAAAGTGAGTATACTATTTCCCTTATAAATAATGCAAACACAAACAATCCCAATCTTTTTGGTGAAAACACTGCTAACTCTTCTTGAGTGCTCACTGTAGGATTTAATTCATAATTTATCCTCTATATTGAAAAAAAGAGAAGACGATGATAATCTGAGACAAACATGGACATGGCTACAGTGGAAGAAAGAACTGTGATGAAAATGTTAATGACCACGTTGAGCAGAAAATGAGAAGACAGAAGTGAGTTTTATGAGAAGTGATCTGTGCTCTAGCTGGAATATATGACTGCTGATTATATCTAACTCTCCTGAGCAGCAGACAGGGGTCTTTAATGAACAACAACGGTAAGTCTGTACCACTGATATAACAGTGTATTTGCATCACATGCCATCAGAAAGATGCAAATCAGCCTCAAAATATCACCAAACAACCGCTGTGGGATGACAGGTTCATGTGCAGGCAGTGCTTGCAGTGAACTCAGCCTTCCTCCCTGCAAGAGAAGCAGTCCTGGCAAACAAAACTGCCCCCTCCCAGGCATAGCCATGGGCTCAGCACAGTTGTCCAATACCCCACTGGAAATCTGGCTTTTATGTACTTCCTTATTCTTCCCCTTTGATAAATAAATAAGGAAACAATGCTGTTCTGTCTGGGAAAGCAATGCATCTGGGAAGTCAATTTCCAAACAGAAAAAAAATTCATTTTCACCAAAGGTTGTTATTAAATGAGCCCCTGAATACGTCTGATTTTAGAAAGTATATTAGCATTATATTAGCATTTTTTCTTTCTCACCAGGTTATGGACTACTGGCAATCACTCCTTCCTCTCCTCTTCCTCCTTGGCCAGGGACCACCACCTCCCCTCACCCTCCTGCACATGCAGCAGCATCACTCAAACCTTGTGGCCCATCACTCACAGAAAGCTGCAGTGTGTCAGCCTGCCTGCACCAAGAGATAGTGGTACACATCTTCCCCATTGCTTTAGGAGGAGATGTTTCTCATTTGCTTCTAATTCTAGTTTATTAAAACTCACTGAATTAATTACCTGTGCTGAGGACCTGTCAACCTGCAACAAAATTAATTTTAACGGCCTGATTTATTCACTATTTCCTCACACTTCTGAAATTAAGTAAACTTTTACTCTAACCTCCCCATCCTCCCATTGCTCTTGTTCTTGGCTCCCCGTATTTACTTGTAAGTGAGTGGAAGGAGTTTTTCTGTCCTCAGAATGCATAGTTTCATGGACTTTAATTGAGTCTCAGGTGTTAAGCTACCTGGAATATCTAAGTCAGACCATTCATCCCTTTTTAATAAACAATATACCGTTGAAAGCAAGAACATGCATCAGGCATTAAATTATTTCCTTCTCTCATACTTGTAAGACACCTATTTTAAATGAGTGTACTGAAGCACAGCCGAGAAATCTAAAAAACCAATGGAAATTCAAAGCTACAATTTATAATTATTAATACTTTCATATAATAATTATGAGTGAAGTAGAGAATACATCAATTTTTATGACCTGCAAAAGTGGGTCATAAATGTAACCTCAAAATAAGAACTTATCAACATTCTTTGAACATTTGGCTGTTGTGTTCTGTTTTTTTTTTTTTTTATTAAAGAACAATGATATATTTTTAATAGAAAAATATGTGTTTATTTGGGTTTTTTTTAATAGCACTGTCTTCTGCTATAGATCTTCCACACAAAGAGGGTTAGGTAAGAACACCTGATTTGTTTTCTTGCCCTGAAACAGTTTTTTTTTCCTTCAACAGACTAGTTGACTGTCTCCTGATAAACAGTATAAAAATCAAAGCTATTCAAAGATGAACATGAAAAATGAAATCTGTATTGGTGGCAAAATGAACAGGGCTAAAATCCACTCAGATTATTTAATGAAGCAGAAATAAGAAGTAGTAGAAAAGCATTTAAATAATAAAATTTCTTAGAGAATGGAATCTTGACTTTGACTTCTCTCTGCAGAGATAAGCCTAAGGAGATAAATTAAATGGGTGCTATGCTTATGATGTTCTGACCATGCACTGAGTTCACAAAGAGCACCTAAAGACCAGAATCATGAATAAATGAAACAAAGAATAAACAAAACAAAGATAATGCAAAGGACACAGTAAAAAGCATAAAAAGTAAAATTATATGACAAAATTTGTATATTTTATTTTCTTTTAGTCACTCTTAAGCCATCAACTCTCAAACAGTGTATCTTTCCCTTTTTTAAATAAGAAAATGTAAATTCATAAAAGAAGATACTGCTTATTATTCTGAATTTTATTTTTTTATTATCACCTATTTTTAAACTGATTTGGGCAATACAGTATCTTTGCCTCAGGAGGAGCAGACTGCCAGAACACAGGGATACAGTATATTGGTCAGATAACATTGAATAATAGATTAAATACTGATTTACAGAGTAAAGTGACATTTTGTTCTGATATCTGACATGATAGCCCAGAATAATTATCCCTTGACTTGCATTTGTGCGATGAGATATGCACAGTTAATGATGATACAGAAGGATTCTTTATGCAGTACAAGACAATACGAATGGGAGCCTTTACTTGGATTTTTAAAGCAAGCTGTTTTTGCAGTGCAACAGCAGTAATCTTTGAGTAGTTAGGTGATCTGCCTTACAAAGATAATGAATGATAACTAAGGACAGCCAATTTTTTGTCCTTCTACTCAATCATTTTGTTTACCCACAACAAGCAAGATGCCTTTCCAGGTTCTGATAAACAGCATCTAAGCTGGCTGTAAATGACCCAGCTCTTTCTGCAGTTCCTTTGATGTAGTTTACAATTACACTCCCACCTTTATCAACAGCATGGCAATTTCACAGCAAATGTTTTTCAGTATCAAATAGTATTTTTCTTTTCTTTTTGGTATCATATGCAAATTATCGCAATAGTTGCTAAACTTTGGGACCATTTCATGGGTCCAGTTTTAGGGTGCAATAACTTGTTCAGCTACTTTGATTTAAGGTTTTTCTGCTCTTCTGGAACCTGTCCTTTTATCTGACATTATAACCACCGTGATCCTACTGCAACAGTATAAGTGTATCTGGAAGTAAACTTACACTTTAAATTGCAATTTTTATCTGCATTTATGCTTTCCACATACACTTTTAATATCCTACTTATTATTTTCTCCTAAAGCTTCTTCAGATTTTACTGAAAAATTCAGTTTCTGCTCTGCTTTTACCAAGATTTACCTTGAAGGTATTTCTAAAAATCACCCCTCTATGAGTAAAGCATTTACAATCTCTTTTCACACTTAATAATAAAGACTAGTCAGAATGTCCCCCATTTTTCCCAGGTGTAGATTTCAGCAATAGAAGTGCTGTTTATTTGTGATCCACCAGAAGTATATATGGAGCCTTCTGTTTAACTTCTGGCCCTTGCAGTTACTTTTCTTCAAAGTTCTCCCTTGATGGCTGTCACCTCTACCACTCATATCAACAACCTCTCCATTTAAATTTTGTACAGCATAGTTGTACTGCAGCATCAATTATGCCTATGGAGAACTGCTGGGTTTTATTTAAAATAATTGCTCTTCTAGCCACTAGAAGATCTCCAGATCTTATAATACACAAAGGACAAAATAATTCTATCAACTAGATATGAAGGGACAGTCTCCTGTCTTTTGGGGTGGAAAAGAATTCATTAAAGTCTTTAGCTTCATGTGCAAACCTTTCTCACACTGTCATGTGGCAGAATGTCTGCCCTACTAACTGCAAAGGTATACTTTATGCAATGGCATGTGCATAAATTGTTAGTAAATTCCTTGGCACAGTTTTGACCTGGGCCAAAAATTGTTCTCCCAGCCCAGGCCCACAGAGAGACTGAAAGACAGCCTGGGCCAGCAATCCTTCCTGATGGTTGGCTTGCACTCAATGTTCTCCTGCCCAGCAGGGCTGGGCTGTAAGGGATGTGTTGTGCTAATTTGCCTTGGGGCTATAGAAATATTTTTGGCTCATTTTGGTGACTAGGCGGGATAGAGGCAAGAAGTCCAGCTGGATAATTCATAGGATGCTGAGCTATGACTAATACACAAGACAGTAAAATTCATTCCATGTTGTTTGCAGCATTCTCTGGAGATAGTCAGTACAAAGCTCAGGTTAGTATTTAACTCAGAATTACCTTCTTGGTGACATGCCTACAGTAAATTGAAAGCCAGGTGGAAGACAATTCTCATGCAATTTCCTTACACTCGTATTCATTTTAGTTCTTTGCCTGGTTTGGATTGTTATTGCCAGGTTGTATTTAAGCAAATGAGTTCTGCACAAGCAGTATCACAGAACAGGTTACTCAGAGGCAATTTAATTTCTTCGATTACAAAACCTGGCAACAGAATCTCTTCCCCTTCTGCCTTTGTGCTGTGAAGATGTGTATTTTCCTGAGCAGGCAGGAAATGAAGGAATAGGATCCTCTACTTATTTACAGGATTAATTCAGAAGTAAGTGGAAAAACTCATTAATTTAAGTGGACTTTATAGTGGGTGTTACACCTCTAGAATAACAGATGAAATGCATGAGCAGAGGCTTGTGATCTTGCTTCTTATCTTAAGTGCTTTAAATGTTTACAAAGTATTGGATGAGCATTTTTCTGGTAAGTGAATATGGCCTACTTCACATCATGAATATATTGTGTTGACTTTGATGTTAAACACTTTAAACAAGGTAAACATCAGCTCTGTCAGGACAAAATAACTTAGTATTTTAACTGTGACCTCAAATAAGTGTGTTTTGAAGTTTGTGAAGCTCAGAACAATACGTTTACAAGCAGATATAAAAGAAAAATAGAAGTCATTTAAAACTTTAAAGCATAAAATAAATTTATATAAAATTTTTTCAATTCTTTCCTGACTAATTATTCTCAAATTGCTATCACAGTGCTGTAATAGTGATGCTTCCCTGTGCCAGGGAAGACCCTTTTTAAATTGTCTTCTTTTTCTTGGTGGTGGGGTTTTCTGGCTTTTTGTTCTTGCTGTTGTTGTTTTAACAACTCTTTTGAATGCAAAGTGATGATGCTCAGTTTCGGTAAAAAAGTGGAAATCATTGGTATGCTTTCTTGAAACATCTTCATTACTGAACTATTGAGGAATGAAAATTAAAAAATTAAATTGAAATTGATGCTATCTTGAAATATTGCTCTATAAAAATAGCTTTGTGGGGTTTTGCATTACTAAGTCTGAAGGATTTACTATTTAAAGAAGGATAAAATGTAGATTTGTGGATAATATATTGATACATGTTTTTCGAATTTAAATGTTTTTTGATGGGCAAGCAAAATCAACCTGGTCTCTGAAAACTGCTGAAAAATTAGTTATGTTCTTGTACATCATTGTGGGTAACAGCAACATAGAAGCAGAACTGAAGGTGCAGTGTGAACAGAAAGGACTGGATTCATATGGATGCATGCACAGTTTGGCCTGAAAAGTCTCAGCAACTCGGTGTGACTCAGAGGAGAAAAGAAAATGCATGCTGGCTGTCAGAATGCTTCTACTGGGCTGTCAGAAAGACTTCTACTTACTTGGGAACTATGCAAATTAATTTATAGATTATGGATCAGTAATTAAAAAGCTTCACTGATGTTATCACACTTTGATTTTCAGGACAGTTGTCTCAGGAACTGTTTTTAGGCTCTGAAAATTCCATATTGCTTTAATTTTAAAATATGGAATGTGTAGTGTGCTCTCTTAAATGAAGAGAAATGCTCTTGGCAGATTTGAAGAGGTAATAATGAGACAACTACATTAACAGTGAAGAAAAAGCTGTTTCGCTGTAACATATGACGTGCTGTATAATAATTTCAGCTTACTAGGTAAAGATATTCAGCTTTTTAAATCTCTCTTTGGGTTATTGCAAGTAATATTAAGTAATAAGAAATATTTGTTTGCATTAGCTGTATGGCTATACCTGTTTGGAGAAGAATGAAGAATACAAGAGCCAGTAGTCAATTAGCGTGATGTGCAACTCATGTTCCAAAGGTCCTGAGTCTTCCTAAGTTTAATTCATTTAAAAGATCATGATGGGGGCTGTGTGAGTAGCTAGGGGCAATGAGCCAGGATTGGTAATGAAGAGGTGGCTGAGCTAAGCACAAGGGTTACACATGAGTCAGCAATGTCAGCAAGGAAAAGAGTGCTTCAAAGCACAGTTGAGAGGGATGTCCCTACAGAGTTCTGAGAAAAAGAGGAGGAGGTGTCCAGCCACAGACGAAGGCAAGGAATGGAAGGAGCTTCTGTGAAAAGATGGCGTAACCTAAGAGGGGAGTAGAATGGATACTGATATGTGAGACTTCAGATTCCTACATGAGGATCCAAGTGCAGCCAGTGCAAACTGATGTCCTGGTGAAACAAATTACCAGCAAAAGCCACCATTAGGTAGACAGAAAATACTGCCTTGTGTTGCCCCCCAGTGCAACACATTCTTGCAAAAGAATTTTTTCTTCTAAGAAAATGTGGTTATCACTTGAGTATCTCTGCTCTTAAATCAGATCATCTGTTTGAGCTATTTTAGATTTTGGTGGTATTTGCTAACAATAAAATTGCTGTAATTTTAGGGAGTTTCCTTAGCAATCAAAATGATGCCTAGAATGAGAAGTTCAACAACAAAGCCTGCAGTTGTCTTTCAGTTAGCCTGACTGTGATGATTATAATCCTGACATATGAAAACAGCCCATCTTCTTCTCTGGGATACTGGTATCAGCAAAAATTCCTTCTCTGCATATCTATAAGAATTTCATCCCTTTACATGATTGACTGAAACCACTGAGGCGATAGCTTTGCAATGCTATTAGAATAGTGCCATATGTCACATACCTTCATTTTTTTTCTGTTTTTGGGTTTTTTTTTCTTTTTTTTTTTAAATCATAGTGTATATATATGTCTTAAAAGCCTTTATGTAAGAATAATAACATGAAAAGGATGATTTTGCCACTAAGAGCATCCTCAATTTCAAGCATGCTCAGTTTTCCTCCAAGGACAATGTCTTTTAGGATTAGCAGTATGGACACAGTAAGAAATGGTCTTTTTGAAAGAAGTAGTTTAAGTCCAAAATAGAAAGAATCCAGGAAAGGGAGAGAGTATCCACATTATTTTGGCAATCCATAATCTTCTAATACCACATAACTTCTATTTTTTTTTCAAAAATAGCAAATAAAGCAAAATTTTAAAAGATATGCTATGGTTACATCTATTTGTACTTGCTAACAAAATGGGTAAGAAAGCATTCACCCATCTTGCAGCCAGCTGGAATGGTACAGAAAATGTCTATGTTAGTAAATTTCTTTCTACTCCAAAATAAGGTGGCCACATCCAAACTGGTCCCTTGCCAGTTCCAGCTATCCTGAGCTTGGGGTATTGACTGGGATAATGCTAGCTAGTGTGGGACAAAATCAGACCAGGAGGCATGCTAATTATTCCAGAGTACAGATGACGTTATGCCAGTGGCTGGGGTCATGCCCACCTACAGAGTCATGTAGAACACTTTGACTTTGTTCTCTTACCCAGTAAAACACGAAGTGGGCTTGAGCAAATGTGATGGGCTGGCCTGGGCCAGCAGCTAAGCACCCACCCAGTCACTTGATCACTCCCCCAGCAACATGGGGAAGAGAATCAGAACAGCCAAAGTGAGAAAAACCTGTGGGTCGAGATAAAGATGGTTTAATAAGTGAAGGGGAAAAAAGCCTGCACCAAGTGATGCAAAAGCACTCACCACCTCCCACCAGCAGACTGTTGCCCAGCCAGTCTCCAAGCAATAGCCACCTTTAAAAGACCAATGCTGGTTGTATTGCTGAGCATGTTGTTGTACAGTATGGGATAACCCTTGGTCATCTGGGGTCAGCTGTCCTGGCTCTGGTTCCCTCCCAACTTCTTGTCCACCTCAGCTGACTCACTGCCAGGGCAGCTGAGAAAGAGTGAAGGTCCTGATGCTGTGTAATTGCTGCTTAGCAATAGCTAAAACATCAGTGTGTTAGCAACACTCCTTTTATTCAGAAATCCAAACCACAATACTGTCGCTGTTGTCACACAACACCATACAGGATTCTGTGAGGAAAATTAGCTCCATCTCCACCAAATCCAGTACAGAAAACTAAAAGAGAACTCAAATGCAGTGTGTGTGTGTGTGCATGTGTCCCCACACATGCTTATGAACAAAAGGGAACAGATGCTTTTGAACGTTTTCACAGAATGTGTAGACATACACACACAAACAGGCACTTTAAAAAAAATTAATGCAAATGTTCTGAAAGTTGTTTATAGGATACATATATGTGTATATGTAGTTCAACAATTTTTACTGTTTCTTTTAGATGAAAACCCAGTTTTATTTTTTTTTTCAGAAATATGTATTCTTTTCCTGTAGCCTTAAAATCAGAGCACATTATCACACTAGAAAAGCAAGTGAAGGTAGAGTGACCTTTGGATGGATAATGCATTGCAAAACGATATTTTCAGCAGACAGAAGACAGAGGAGACTGCTTTACAGCTCTGTATCAGATCTTGTCAACCTGTGTACGTGAGAGTGAATGCAGAGTGAGGGGAAAGAACAGAATCTCCACTCTGGGCAACTGGCTGTGTCAATGCAAACTTATAATACAATAGCATAATGAATCACATTAATTCCTTTTATGGTAATGATATTAATTTCTAACGCCTTTAATACATTAGCTATGGTTTGTTTTGGAGGCCATCCATTTTTTGTTCATGCAGAGATACACATAATGGCAATGAAGCTGCCTCATCCTCAGGATTAAATTGCATCTGCAAGAAAGAATTTCCTCATAGAGGAATTATTTAATAATAGAGGCTCTATTTAATACAAAACATAGCTAAAAAATAAGCTATAAATTCAGAGTCCCTCTAAATACAGAAGAGGGAAAACATTGAGTAATTATGTGTTTCTAATGATATTAATGAAATCAGTGATTTTCACATAGATGGAAGGTTGTAGAGCTATGGACACTGATAAAATTAAAGGAGGCAGTTTCTTGTAATTTTATACCGTGGCTACTGGGATCAAATTAGATAATTCATGGAAGTTGAAAAACAAAAGCAATAGTATCCACAACCAGAGAGAAGAGACTGTGACCACACATGTATATCAAGGTTTGATTGAGAATGAGAAGGAGAACAATAGGTTAAAAAGTCAGCTAATATTTTGACATTCGTTTATATTCATTGCTTGTACAAGAAAGAAAAATGTCAAGATTTTTTCTTATAAAAGGTGAAACCATTTATGCTGTTAATACCTTTGCATTGTCTTCCAGAAAGGAGGAAATTTTGTGTGGTATCACATTCATTCAATTATCTTCATCTACTATGTTAAACCAGTAGAAAAAAAGGTTTAATATTTATGACACAGCACTGTGGAAACTTTCACAGTGATTCCTTTAGTATTATTTTAAAAATTTTTAAAGTTGTGATTATTAAAGAAGAACACTACGACAACCTGGTTGTTTTAAAAGAACAAAGAATGAAATGGTTTTGTAGAACACTCATATGCAGCAGAAGGAGTTGTAACTAATAAAAGCTCCTCTATCATATCACTTCAAGCCAGGTTTCTTGAATAAGGGAAATAGCAGTCTTTTTATTGGCTCTGGCTTTCATGCCTGTATTCTACTTCCCTCTGCTTCTTCTCATAGAGCCACAGAAAAGCTGAGTTAGTCTGTACTTATGATGTAAGGTAATATGTCAGCACATTCTGGAGGAGGAATGTGGGACATCATTACGTTTAGGATAGCACTGGTTCCTCACAGATACCAGCAGGAAGAAGGTTCTTCCTCCTATATGTTCTAAATACATTCTCCCTATGGAAGTCACTGTAAGGAGCCTTGTGAGGACCCAAAGCTCTCTGCAAAGCTCATATCTGGTTTCACTTTTCTTTAACTCCCAGGGAGTCTGAGAACATGAGCTTCCTGCTGGGAACAAAAGAGGTTTCCAAATGAGGAAGGAAAAATTTTGTGGAGAAGAGTGCATAGAGATCTCAGCAAGATGATCTACAGAGAACTAGTGCCTAGCAACGTGATAGCTTTCTTCAGGAGGGAAATCTATCTGTGCTCTTAGATAATGCTTTCCAAGGAATTTGAAGAGCTTGCCATTAAAGATGCCTACTGCAATAAAAGATTTACAGTGTCTCCATATTTCAGGAAGCAGGAGGAAACCAGAAAGTCTATATGATCAATTTAATATAAATTAAATCCAATATAAATTTCTGAGCAGTGGACATCTAAGAAGTGACAAGAGGAAGCAGGCAGTGTACAAATTCCCCATTATGAACATTTGTTTAAAAGGTATTTTATTCTTGTATCACATGAAAGGAGATGGCCTGAGATTCCCATAGCTATTTGGGCTTTTTAATCTGCTGCTCCACTCATAGCAGAATAGTGGCCACTTAAACACACACAGAGAGAAGATATTAATGTTTTATAAGAAGGTGATTTGTAGTCTCTAATAATGTGTATGAGATCACTGTGTGAATGAACATATATTTTACCAGACTTTCACTTCAGTGTTGTGAACTGTGTATGCTCTGTGCCTGAGTCAGGCTGCAGTCTCCTTGAGAGAGGAGGCCCTGGTGCTCTCCCTCTCTGTTGGTGCAGGACCCAGCACTCCAGGACACCTGATAAACATGATTGCCAATAACATAATCACTCAGGACAATGCCTTGACAGAAGTTTAATTCTAGTAGTGTCTTTACCCCAGGGATTTAATACAGCTTTCGGCATAAATACATCAGTGAAAGTCAGGTAGAAAAAGATCAAGTGCATTTCTTGAAGTCCTGTTTTACATATTAGTCAAAGGGCAAAAAGAATTGCTCAGTTTACAAAACTGCCAACTTGTTTTCACCCCACATATTGAAGAAGGACTGATTTTGCAGTGTTACTTACTCAAATCTATCACTGCTTAATAAATTACTCATATGTGTCTGGCTGCCTCTTGTCACTGATTTTAGTTCTAGTCAGCTTTAAGTGTGCTGCTATTTCCTCATTCCTTCCTTCATTAATATTACTTTCTCAATCCACGCTAGCAATGTAGTTTCTAAAGATAAATTGTTTTCAGCCCTTGAAGGTGGCAATGCTGTGATGGCTTTATGGTAAGTGCTTGCTACTAATTACTTTAGAACTACTGTTGAATAAACTTCATCCAGATGAAGTGGCTATTTAATGGCTTTTTTTTTCCCCTCTCCTCTACATAACTTTGTTAATTTTAGCCATTAAAATATTTTTAAACTATTTTTTTTACTACTTTATTCTACATTTAGTTGGCCAATTGTAAGACAGCTTTCTGTTTATATGTGGTATGAAAGGACTGGTTGATATTATTGACATTGTTTTTAAAAAAAACTTTTCTGGTGAGAACACCCATTTTAATTACTCAATTGATCTCAGTAAACTACCGCCAATACATTTCAAAACTTCCTCCTAAGAGTTTCTTATTCTAAATAAAAAACTATCTAATATTAAATTTTCAATTAAATAAATTGCAGAGTTTATAGTATTTGTAAGAAAATTGCTGGTGCTTAAAAATATAAGCACATTCTGATGAAGCTGAAATGATGACACTTTGGCTTGTACCACAGCACTCTGGGTTTTGCATGAAACATAACAGCCAACAGGATGCAGCCGATCATCTGCAATTTTGTCTGAGTGTTGGATACACATGAATCAGTCTCATCTGTGGTGCTTTTTAAAATTTACTTCCAGTTATTGTGAGTGACTGTAAAGACAAACGACTCTGCTCAGGATACAAATAATGTAATTTGCATTCAAATAAAATTTTAAGTGTTAGAATGAGGATGCTCAACCTATTATTTTATTTTTATGTCATTGATACACAACAAAAATTGAAATATGGAATCACTGCTTTAGGATTTGAAGGTAGCGAAAGCGATAAATGACTTGAAAGTGGATTAGAGAATAGCCTGACTGATGGATGGAGTTCTGGCTCAGAACATCTTTAAATTGCTGACTGCAGAAAGTCATGAAGTGATACCAGAGATGGGATCATTCACTCCCTGTTTCTGTAGTCTTTCCTGTATGTCTGGTTAATGTAGACAGCGCAGTGAATAAGGCAGATCACTGAGTTGAGCTGATACTGCTGTTCTTACATTCTGAAGCTGGCAGGTAGCAAAATTATACCAGATAATTTAAAAAATCAGGTCACTTCATGAGGGATAAGAATTCTTCCAGTGTGAAGAAAATCCCTTTCATCTACCCAATGAAAACAAGCACTCCTCCGATGTCTGTTTCACCAAGGTCCAGATCCTCAGGAAAACTCTTCTGCAGGTAGCCCAGACCAGCACCAGCTGCTTTCACTCCAATGCTGCAAAGGACTATCATCCCCACAGCATTACAGCCATCACTCTTCAGTTTTAGCTTTTTTTCCTCCAATAAAAAACATACGTTTCAGACCTACTATTCTTACATGAAACTTTGATTTATTACAGCTAAATCGGATTTTCAAAAACAAATTTCCTCCACTTTCATAAAGATTTCTTTTTCTCTGTGAATTTACCAGCCTTTTGAGGCAGTAATTTTGGCAGTTCTTGGGGTATAGTCCTATTTCCTGCTTGTTTGTGGGCATTTTTCACATACAGCAGCAGAAGGGACAGGCAAGAATATAATGAGCCAGATATATAAACCTGCCAAATAAGGAGAGCTTAGGTACTAAGTGTAATATCAGAAACCACTTGTTAATGTACTGAGAATGTGTAAATCTGCTACTACAGTAAGTGAAACTGCTAGCTGGTTGGATGACCTTGGAAAACTATTTTATTTTCCTGCCTGTATTTGTCTCCCTCACCTAAAAAACAGTGATGATGACACACACCACCCTCTCCAAACACAACCTTAAAAAATTTTACGTTTATGCATGTTTGGAGTAATTGGACTGCACGTTGAATGTATCTTTCTTTTTTCTTAGTAATTTCTTCTCAACAAACAGGAAAGAAGTTCAGTGGGATCTTTGAAATATCTGTTTAAGCAAAAGGTCAAATAGAAAGCAAACAAGTGTCTATTCTTCCAAACTCAACAGGTGTTTGTATGTGGACATTGTGTTTATCTTTCCATCAATATTTGTCACTCAACAGAATAATGCAAGAAGGGGAAGAGAGAGACAGAGATTTAAAAAAAAAATCTAAATAGGTTAAAAAATGTTGCCATAGAGACTGATTCAGACACTATAAAAATAGCTTCATGTGTTGTTTATATTGTCCTTTTGCCTTCTGCTATTCTATCTGATTGAAGCAGACAGCCTCAGGACGATGCCCAGAGTAATAAAAGGGCAAAGAAGTCAGTGAAGGATCTCCCAGATTATTTTGAATCTGCATGGCTATCTGATAATTTGGGTTTAATTACTTGATTCAAAGCCTAGTAACATACTTTCTGGAAGATAGGCCAAGAAATTTGGCTTTTTATAGCTCTTTTGTTCTATAGGAGCTTCCTGAAAATTCTACAAATTCTCTTCTTTTAAAATGAAACACTGTATGTGCTTATGTTGTGGGGCTTGGTTTACTTTTGTGAACTGAAAATAAAAGTAGCATTCTTGAAATTAAGGGCTGGTGATATTTATTTCTCATAGTCTGATTGCATATTTGTAGCCATTCAAAGCTATTTGGAGATTTGAGTTTGGGTGATTTTTCTTTGTGTTTGATTTATTTTTGTTTTGGTTTTGTTTCTTTATATTTAGCAAAAGAACAAGCTGATGATAAAAACATTAATTTAGGATAAATTTTCCGTTAGCAGAAATATTTGGTTTCACACTCAATTTTGCTACAACAAACATTGCCTGGTCTTTCTTGTATGTGATAGACACACTTCTTGACACATTTTTCTACTTTTTCTACTTTAAAAAGATGTATTTCTTTTTATTTAATATGTAAAGTAAAGTAAGTTTTATTTAATTTGTAAAGCAAGTTTTTAGGAAAGGAATGCTTTGGGCACTCAACAGACATCTTCAGAAAGAAATTCTCACACAAATAAAAAAAGAAAAGGATTGTATTTGTTTTTAATAAAAATGCACAACTGAGAATAGTAGCTGCACTGCTTCCCACTCCTCTTGTGGCTTAACCCCATTAAATAAGACCAAGTGAGCCTTACACTTGTTTAGTTTATCCCAGCCACTGGACTGCTTCACCTTGTTGTAACCCCATTTTCTAGTCCCTGTTTTGAAATTGATATGACAGGCATACTTATACATCACTTTTTCCAGAGGTGAGGGATCTGAGAAATGCGCTATGATGTGCTAACAAAGCCACTAGAATTAATGGAATTATATCTGCCAAAACAGGGTCATAAATTCTGAAGAAGTAATCTTCCTAGGGCAACTGAAATTGAATGGGCCAGATCTTTGCTATCTGTGTGCCTTTTTGTACTGGCAAGGGGATTGTTCACCACAGGAAATTCCAAAGCCATAATACTGGCAGATATTTCATCCCCTTTGCCTGTGGGGCTGAAGTCTGGTGGAGGGAGGTTGGCAAGGTTCATCTGACCCTCACAGCTGGGCCTGGGTTAGAGCTCCTGCCAGGTACAGATGGGTTTGAGTGCAAAGCTCACCCTGATCCACAGCTGTTGCCCATACTGTCTGCTCAAGAGATTTGTTTGAACTGTTATTTCTGGTGTTGGAAAATTTCAGTTTGACCACTAGAAAGGTGTTGTGTCTTTGTATGAGCAGATGAAACAATGGGCTGGGCAGTGTTCTGTGTCATCTTTTAGAGGAGAGGATGCCAACCTGCAGAAGGATGAAGACAGTAAGCAGAAAGAATGTCCACATTTGAGAATTTTTTTCAGCTGAAGCTCAAATATTAGGCATCTTTGTTATGCATGGCCACCCACAGTGACACAAGGAGTGGAAAGAAGCTTGCTGTCCAAAGGAGGAATATAGAAAAAGAAACCTTGCAACAACGGTGCAAGGATGAATTAAGAGGAGAAGAAGAAACTTCTGAAAAAAACTCAACTCCATCTCCCTGCAGTAATGAAGCCAAGAACAAATGTCTGTGGGATAAAGGCTTTGCTCTGTCTAGAGACTTCAGCAGCATCAGGGGCTTGCAACGTAACTGGCAATATCAGGCAAACGTTCTGATCCATGACACCAATGACATTGCTGAAGACCCTGTATGTCCCTTCCCAGAGAGTCAGTGGAAGAAAAGGATACAACAAAATACACGGGACTTTTCATATTAATAGGCTAGGGAAAAAAAAAAAAATTGATAATGCCAAATCTGTTGGAGGGTTCCAGGAGTAAGGGAGGAAAAAAAAGAAACAGGTTTTAGCTGCTGCAGCTCAATCTTGCTGAACCCTGCAAAAACAGAATGTTAAAAGCAGACACTAATAAAAGACAAGTTAGCTGATAGCATCAGAGATGCTAGTTTGCCAGCACAGCTTTATATAGACCCAGATCTCACACCAGGAAAAGTGAGGTCTCACGAAGCCTTAAAAAATAGCAACATAGTTTACATGTTAGCAGCAAAAGAGGGATTTTATCAGGCAATGTTGAGGAAAAGAGAAAGTCACAACTGCGAAGAATTAACTAAAGCCCGTCAGGGAAGTTGTGCATTTCTAAGGACACGCAGACAAAACCATTTGCTGTCTGTAGCTCACTGGGCATTAAATTGAATGTCAGTGACCAAAGTGTTCCCGCAGTCAGATGTTAGTGTAGGTTCCTGGCAAATCCACCCAGCTAAAGAATTGCTGTACACCTGCAGGAAAGCCCTGTCAGGAAGCTGTGTATCTAATGGGTGTTGGTCACAGACCTTCCCCACCTGAGCACCTCTAGAACGATCATTCAGACTGTCTAATTGCTAGTGCTCATCCACTCTCCATAAGCAGAACCCATTGTGGCTCAGACATGGCTTCATGTATAGTTCTAAATATCCAAATATGTGACCAAAATATGTGCATTTACAGCAGAGATGTTAAAAAATATGGTATATTCGTAAATACAAATTTGAGGTCCAAAAAATGTGTATCTCTCTGACTGGAAATATGAATTGGGAAAGTCATAAGTGTGACATAAATAAATAGGAAATTCAGACCATTTTAGAAAAACCTTTACTATCAAGGGTGTTTCTAATATAAGACAGTACCTGGTTATGACGAATAAAGGGAGAAACTTTTAAAAACTATATTTAATTCTGACATTTATAGAGTCACAGACATGACTTTAAAAAGTCACAGAAAAAGATGAAATAAAAGAACCATTCTAAGATTATATTTTTTTACAGAGTTTTTCTATAACAACAGCAATGTTGGGTACAACATCTTGTAATCTCCATATGTCCTAGGGTGACTTTATGATGCTTGTAGAGAGCGAAGGCAGACAAAAGAAACAACACAAAGTTTGTTATTAAAAACTACTCTCTCACCATGCCATATCCTAACACATAGACAAAGTAGTTGGAAGAAGACCAGTCAAGAGTTATGGCCATGGGAGAAGTCTTTACAGGAAATGACTGATAACCTGAAGTGGAAAAGGAGATACCAGCAGTCTTTTTTTTTTTTTTCTATCACATTATAATGAAAAAAAAATTGAACACTCAGTGGAATTCTCTGGTTCAAAATCTTTGCATGACATTCTATGTCAGACTTCGAGATTTTGACTGAGTTTTTTAAGCACTGAATGCAGAGGCAAAAACATTTATGACAGTGGCCACTATCCACTGCCTAAATTAAGCAGCTACCAACACAAGAAGAAAAGGCTTTAAAGAAAGATTTTCAGGTCTTCACTGACCTTGTCTTGGAAACAATCCCAGTATCTGACAGTTAATTTCAGCAAATGAGATGAATAACTAATGGACTAGACTTGCGAGAAACCTGCCAAATTCTGCCAAAGAGGGAAGTATCAGTGAAGTCAGCATTTAACACACTTAGTATTGTTTTGGAAAGGCTGAATTGATTGCACACAACTGATGGCCAAATATTGAAGAGACAGCACTATCTAATCCACATTGTACTCCAGGAAGAGATCTCTTCCAAAATTTGAGTGACACCAGGATACAGTCAGGGCAATAAGAACAATAACCTATATGGTAGCTTGTTCTGATTGACTTTAGACACTAGGAGAATAAAGTGATGGAAATAAGCAAAAAAAAAAAAATACCTTGTCAGATTCTAGAAAAGTCTTTAGCAAGGGGTGTGGAGAGTTTTTAATGTAGTTATTTTAGAATTTACTTTTGGACTTCTTTTTTTTGTTTGGGATTTTGTTTATTTTGATTTGTTTCTCCTAAGAACATATGAAAATTCCTGTAGCAGAGACTTTGCTAGATATACCAACTTGATTACAGTTTCAAGACTCCATCACATGTACACAAATCAAGTCAATAATTCAAAAATGCAGACCATGACTAGACTAACTAGCTAAGGAGGGATAGTCTGTGGATTCTAGTACCTGGCAGGTGACTATCCATACTGCTGGAATGCTGGCATGATCTTTGCCATGGTCTCTGCCAAGCAATACCACTCTGTGCAATACTCATCACACTCCACTGCATAGCACAGGCCAAAAGCCTGCATGGATACACGTTGCTTCTTCTGGAAGGCAAGAGCTTTTATGTATTACCCTCAAAGCCAGAGAAGAGTTCTTGGCTCATTTAATTAATTGCAGATGTACAGACAAAGACAAAGTCTCTGAAACCCTTGTAACCAAACATGGACCTTTTCTCCTTCTGAAAACATTTGATTAATGCTTCTCCTACTGCCTCAAGGCTTAATTTAGAAGCCAAAATTTTCAGAAAACTTTCTATCATTTCTTTTTGCTCAAACATGCCTGGGTTCTTATTATATGAAATATTACTGATAGCCCCTCTCTTCCCCTGCATTTGTGAAGTGAGAAAAACAATATTTCCCTCCTAAAGTACTGTAACGACAAACACAGTGATGAATGTATAACTCCCAGACAATGAATTATGAGAACTACATACTTTTCTTTAAGTCAGAGGATTTTAGGGAATTTTAAGACAAAGAACAAACTAATGCTCTTATTAATTATCAGTAATATCTCCATGGAAAATGTTATAAAAACAGACAGCTTGCATTGTCCTCTTCCTGATACATGCTGTCAGGAAATAATTTATATTTCACTTACATACTTAATAGATAGTTTTTGTAGTAAAACACTTATATTCTTTTCAGTTTTTCCAGATTCAGCAATAGTAGCATTTGTACTTCTTCCCTTACCTTGACCTTGAATTACCCATGTGTGGTTCAACAACAGATGTAATATTTTCGAAGTTTCTACTACTTGAACTTCTCTGTCCATTGCATGTCTCTGTACTTATCATTTCTCTTCATGAATAAGCACTAAATGCCTCTGTACTTTTATATATATATGTATGTATGTATGTATGTATGTATTTCTTAACTCTTGGTTAATATGAATTAGAAGTGGGAATACTGTTTTCCTCATTTTGTAGCACTTAGACCCACTTTGAACAGCAATAAATGGTTATGTGGAGTCTTTGGCAGTAAGCAGCCAAGCCTTTTATTTAATTCTTCTAAATAACTCAAATTTTCCATAGTGTAGCACTTTCAACTATAATGCTTTGGATGTCCACAATGCATGTGGCAGATACCCATTTTCCCATTGTTTAAGCAAGACCTTTCTTTCATCCCTGCACTGTTGTGTGAGATTACTACAGAATTAAATAGGGATTTGGAATATAGCAAACCTCGCAGTCCAGATTCTTTCAGTTCATTGCCCTTCTTAACTGCTGATGCTATTCAAGATGTATTAAAGTACTAGTGAAGAACAGTTAAACTGGAATATTATGCAGAAGCACTTTCACCTTTCCTATCAAAATATTATGGATAAATTATTATTTTTAGTCATTGTAGATGAAACAAAAGAAATATGAAAGCAGGAAAAATTTAGTTCATCTAATAGGAAAAAACTTATAGTCATGTATTTGCATTTACATTCCACAAACAGTAACAGAAGCATCAATATTTAAAAAAAAAAATTGTTTGTACAGGTGATGATTCAACACTAGTAAGGTCATTCTAAGTGCAAAATGATGGGTAATATGGTGTCAAACAAAAAAACTGAAGAACAGCTATTAAAGCCTTATGTAAAGTGTAGTGTAAATTCTGCAGTATTCTTCTTGTTTGAAGACTGTTCTCTATATTTGAAATGGATGGCCAGTACCAGTGTCAGCTCATAAAACTGCAGGAGGGTAAGCAAGTCAGAGATGAGAAGGCCAAGTCTGCATCTACAGGCTGAACTTCTCACTGATGCACCTCTAGATGCCTAAGCACCTGTAAGAATTTGGTCTTCCCTTTGGAAACGCCCTCCTGTATTACACATGTAAATCCCCTTCCTCCTAGAGGGATGTGTGTGTATGTATTTAAGGGTGTGGGTGTTTTTGTTTGCACTTCTCATACTGGTGGATGGATGATGGCTGTGTCAGATGGCTGTTACAGAAGAAAAACAGGAACATTGTTTCTTCCTCCTCTACATTAGTTGGTTTTGCTGGTCTAGCAACTTCATATTTCTAACTGTATTATTCTCTGCTGATACTAAAGTTTACTGTACAGTAATGGAAAGCATCCTATTTATTACAAACAAGGGGCAAGAGGGCTTACTCAACACTAAAAGGTACACTGGTCAAAGTCACTTGGCTATCACTGTTATTCCTAGTGGCTATTTTATGCAAACACAGTTTCGCTGCTGCTTCACTTCATATTTGTATCTCTTATGTCTAGAATTTTATATTCTCTATTCTCCACTGCATAAAGAAAACTACAGGCTTGCCTTGAAGACAATAAAAATTGATGTCTGGGTTTGGACATTTTTGATAGTTGTATATTTCCAGGGCTTTAATAGCAATTTAAAGCACTAATATAATTTTATGTGCCTTTTACAACAACATTAACTTTTTAATTGAACTTATGTTTTTTTGCTGTGTGTTAAATTATTTTTCATTTAATCTTTCAAGGTTTTATTTAACCATTGTTGATCTATTCTTTTCTTTACTTCTGTTACAGCTATCAATCTCCTCTGAACAGACTCTTCTGTACTGACATTATCCTCCTCTCCTCTATAGTCCTTTTAGACTCATTTGCCCCTGGCATATTTCTCTGTCATAAAACAAACAAACAAACCTTAGTATTCCTTATGAAAATCTCAGATTCTTAATTAGTGAGGGACACAAAAAAAAAAGAGGTGTATTTATCTAAAGCTTCATTCTGGAAAGATGGATTTGCAATCTATGTCCTATATCAAAACCCCTTATATTTTACCATATAGATGTGACCATAAGCAATTAAGTCTTGTAATCATTAAAGAAGGACAATACCCTGTCATTCCAGAATTCTGACCAAAAAAGCCTAAGGTTTGCAAATTCTGTTGCTAGCTCCTACTCGTTCTGTGTGTGTTATTGTATTTTCTCCATAAACCAGATTTCATGAATGATGGATAACACATCATTGCACTGGGTGCCATGACAGCTAGTCAGTGTGCTAGTACTCTTTCTGTATTAATGGTACACCCACTTTACTTTACATATCTTCTCCACTTTCACTTGAAATGCTTGAGTGTCTCTCCTGCAGTCTCACTAAATAGGAGCTGTCAACTCCCTTGACAAATTAGAGGGCTGGGCAGTCATCAGCCATATGAAGTTCAACAAGGAAAAGTGCCAGACTCTGTGCCAGGGCAACCCTGGATGAACAGACAGACTGGGAATGACATGGTGGAAAGCAGTGACACAGAAAGGGACCTGGGGGGTCAGTGACAAGCTGAACATGAGTCAGCAGTGCCCTGGCAGCCAGGAGGGCTCAACCCTGTCCTGGGGGCATCAGACCCAGCATCACCAGCCAGGCAAGGGAGGGGATTGTCCTGCTCTGCTCTGAGCTGGGACAGCCTGACCTTGAGTCCTGGGGGCAGGTTTGGGTGCCACAGTATAAGAAAGACATTAAACTGTTAGAGAGTGTCCAGAGGAGGTCAATGAGGATGGTGAAAGGCCTTGAGGGGAAGCCGTGTGAGGAGTGACTGAGGGCACTTGGTCTGTTCAGCCTGGAGAAGAGGAAACTGAGAGGAGAGCTCACTGCAGTTACAACTTCCTCCTGAGGGGAAAAGGAAGGGCAGGCACTGATCTCTTCTCTGTGGTGACAGTGACAGGACCCAAGGGAATGGCTGGAAGTTTTATCAGGGGCGGTTTAGGTTGGATTTTTCAGAAAAGTTCTTCACGCAGAGGATGGCTGGGTACAGAACAGGCTCCCCAGGGAAATGGTCACAGCACCAGCCTGACAGAGTTCAAGATGCATTTGGACAATGGTCTTGGGCACATGGTATGACTTTTGGGGGGTGTCCTGAGCAAGGCCAGAAGCTGGAGTCAATAATCCCTGTAGGTCCCATCCAACACAGTGTATTCTGTGGTTCTGTCATTCTAGGATCATGCCATATTAAACTTCTTTCAATTATTATGATAACCTTGCTGCTTAGGTAGGAATTTAGGCCACTTCTATTCATCTGGTTTTGGTTGTCTGTCTTACCTTGTGGCTTAAATGCTAATAATATATGTGATGTACTTACATTGATCAAAAACAGGAAGAAAGTATTATGGAGTCCTGACCTTGCTTCACAATTAGAAAACTTGCATAAGATATTAGAAAATTTCACAGATATAAATGGACTTCTGCCTAATCAATTAACTATACAATTCTGAGGTTAAGTTGCTCCTTACTCTATTTGTGCAGGTTAATTGACAAATCCATACAAATACAAGCATCAAATTTTAGTGGTTTTTCCAAAAGCTGTCCTTGTCAAACTCTTTCGTGACATGGAATTATAATTAAATACTTAAAGACCTTCTTGGTCTTAAAATGTAATACAAATATAGGTTATTTCTTTAATATGTTCAAAAAAAGTTTCCTTATTGATTAGAGTGGGGTTTTTTAATACAACAGTCTATACAACATTTTGTAATGAGGTCTTCAGGAAATTATGTAAGTCATATTCTGTAAGATAAATGGGTAAATGAGAAGAGAAAAAATTCAATGCATCATATCATGCTCTCTGCACAGCAACTCAGCCAAGCATATGTGAACAGGTAGAAACCTCTTGCTTTACTTTCTATAAAGAAGGTGGGGGGAATAGTGTTCAGACTTGTACAAGAAGGATAAATAATATTTCACATGTTAAATTTTGGGTTTTGTGCTGTAAGGTCCTTCAGTTAGTCCTACCATTCAACTGATGACTCTAAGAGGTACTTACCATTACAGAACTTCAGGGGCACCTATGATCAAGTCATTAAAATATTAACTGAGTATGTCTCTTGCAAGTGTAAAGAACAAAAATCTTGCTGCCTCCCTCCCTCTGAGAAAACTCATATTCACTTTTTAGTCTTGTAAATAGTGAGCTATGAAGCTTCCTTTTCCCTCACTACTTACTGAACTAGTAAGGCCAGCCTGGAAGATATTTTTACATCTTAATTTTCAAATGAGTGTACAAGATTTTGCTTTTATGTTACTTATGTGAGTGGTTTGAATTTTTGTAATGACAGAGATACAAGGGATATTACTTGCACAGCATGTGTGGGCAAGCAGAGAGAAAACTGCAAGTCTGATTCTTGAAATGGAAAAGCTTGTACAATATTGTCAAGATAAGGACAAAGATTGTTACAATCAGGGATCTGTAGGTATGAAAGAGAACACAATATTCCCAGTACTGGCAGATGTTTCTCTCTGAGTTGCTGTCATTAGTCTGTAAGTATGTGAAAATAAACTGTCATCCTCTACTTTGGAAAGGATGAGTTTGGTATATGAAAAAAACACAGACAAGCTGATAGTGGCATTTCATCATTAAGCTATATGATGTATAATAAGTTAATTTTGAAGAAAAAATAACCTTAAGGCTTCAAGAAATTTTCAGTGCCTGGTGTTCACTCAGAGAGATTTGCTACGCAGTTTACTCTGCAAGACTCAATATGCTTCTGTTGCAATAAGTCTTCTTTGCCAGTCGATCAAAGAGAAAATTGAGAGAGAGAGAGAGGCTGTAAAAAAATTTGCCAGCAGTTGATGGAGCGTAATCGAGCGTAGCTGATAGACTACCAGCAGCTTGCTACGCCTTCTTGCCCTGAAACAAAACCCTGCTAATGGCTCAGGCATAACAGGGAGGAGTCTCAAAACTTCATTTACCAGCAGAATTAACCAGTAGCTTTAAAATGCTGATGCTCCTGGGTACTCTAGTGCTAGAATGGGGAGTCTTCTTGCATTTGGGTTTGAGGAGGCTCCCTCTTCCCTGAAGGCTCTGCGAGGCAGGTTCTCAGACAAACTGCTCTTCCTCTAACAGGATTGTGGCCTTATTCACAGCCTGCAGCTATGTGTCTTCAGGGAACATTTCCCACTGGGATCTTTTCTCAGTGGGGAAGACTGAAAATGGGTGTTTTTGGAATGAAACTTGAAAAGGTACTTTATTGCAGCAGTGTAGCAGGATATATACCAGCAATAAATCTGTAAATTGCTAAACAGGCATTTCCACAAAGTATCTCTCTACTTATCAGGGCAGGTCACTAAATGAGTTTCCCTTGTTTGACTTGCCAAAGATGAAGGCGGGGAAAAAAGCTGAGTGAAAGAAACTAGTGATGTACTAAAGACATGCTTGTTGCTTGTTGAATGCATGCTTGTTAGAACATTAGAACACACATGTTCTAATTGTGTTTGATAGGATGGAGAAGGAAAGTACCTCCTGCTATTGTAATGCTGAATTAGGCAAACTGAGAAACCTTGCTGCCTATACAGAGGTGGATAATGACACCTGCCATTGCACAAGTCCATTCTGAAATATTATGGTATCTGGCTGTGACTTTGCTATGTTCAGGTCTTTCATTTTTCTCAGTCAGTCAGGTAAAAATTAATAACTTCTCTCCATTATTGTGTTAGCCTATATGCTAGAAGGGATGAATGCAAATAAATGCAGAAGTGTAAGCTTAATCAATTGCTGGAAACTCAGTAAAGCTTTAAAGATGTGTAAAAGATACTGGAGACTGTCCTGAAAGGAACATTTTGCCATTGATCTGATTTAGTCATAAACAGATGTGAAGATTTGCAGTAAAGCAATATTCTTCTTACAATTTCAGTGGTTTATGCTCAGACTTGTCTTCAAGATATTTTAGAACAAACTTGACATTTATGGAAAATATTCTGGCAGTAACTGAATAATTTTGATTTTGAGAAACAGATCCTTTCAGAGTTTCCCCCTTTAAATGTCAGAATGTTTTAATCTTCATTACTTTTATACCTGGAAAGGATATTGGAAACCTCAAAGAACACCATGATTGATATTTTTACTGATCAACTGAGAGTGCAGGAAAACTTGAAGTCAATGTAGAAATAAAAAACAGGACATATAATACTGTGCTACCTACAAGATGGTTTTCTAGTTTTACTTTTCTCCCACGAACTTTAATGACTTAAAACAAATTTTTAGTGCAACTTTTCTTGTTAATTGCTCTTGCAAGAGGGTGACTGTTTCATTCTGCTGTGACTTCTGGGAGACTATCTGAGATACTAATCGAGCCTGGCCGGCTCACCTTGGCTGGGAACTTGTTAGCTCTCTCCAAAGAGGGTAGGAAAAACAATTTTTCTCAGATATCTGAGAATGCAGCCAAAGAAAGGGAGATGGAATGAGCTGGAGTTCATTGTTCATTTCTGATTAATTTTGTGCTAATACACAAAATTATCAATTTCCAGTAATGGATGCTTTCTGATCCAGAAAAGCCTGTGTTGAGACCTTAAAGACCTTCTGTTCAGAAATTATCACTGCCTTTTATATATATATAAATATATATATATATATGTATGTATTTTAAGACTTCAAATTATGTTACCCAAATAGTTTAATTGTCTTCTCTAAGGCTTTAACTCTGCAGTTTCCATCAATACTAAGAGGCACCCAAAAGTCAATAATTACCATAAAATGCACTATCATTTGTTCAAAACTCACACTTAAAATAAGATGACAGGAATGGTCCTACACATTAACGAGTTGTGTGCTGCTTGTACCTGCACACTTCTGCTGCTCTGCTTGTCACTATATTTTCAAAATATGACCAGTGGTTTAATCTTGTGGCCGACACAATACCCTGACAATGCGTGCCCTCTACGTCCTTTTGTAATTACACACTTTGTAAATATTTCCCCGCATTCTTTCACAAAAGGTGGAAAACTCGTGTGTGTTTTCTCTCTGTTTCAGGACTCTGTCTTTAAGAACCACAAACCAGACTGGCATCAGCCAATGTATCTGTTTTGAAGTCAGTGGAGTGAGCTTATTCCACATAAGTGGAAACTCTAGCACTGTGTTTTAATTCCACTGGTCACTAAACTTCTGTGAATATTTAGTAGCCTTTACTTTATTATGCATGTAGTAAATAAATCTCAGATGTTCCAGGATGGGCCTTCATGTGTGGTGACAGCGTATAGAGGAAAGTTCAGGAACAGATGCAACAGGTGCACGCACACACACACACACACACACACACACACAGACACACACACACACACACATTTCCCCTGTAATAACTTTGGTGCTGGTCTGCACATGGCTGCTGTTGGAACAGCCTGTGAATTGGTGTATCAGAAACAGGGCTGCTATGGGTCCCACCTTGGTCACTACAGGACAGGGACAAGGAAGGAATGGAGAACAATGTTCCCTTTTCCCTATTCCTAAAGTCTGAGTTGGTCCAGCTGTCGGCTTTGAGATTGGTATTATGCTACTGAAATAATTCCACACTGGGCTGAGAAGATCATATTGAAATCATCCTATGAGGGGCTGCTATCACAACCTTCTGGCCATTTTAACTCTGCAGCTTGATGGTAGAGAGCTGTACCATTTCAGAAAGAACAAACAAACAAACAAACAAAAACCCAGCATGAGCAGCCACTTAGTTACTAACCTAAAATTGTTAAATCAAAAGCAAAGTATGTGGACCGATGGGATGTTCTTTGTCAGATTAAATGATATAAACCAAATATGAAGCTGCCATCAATTAGCCCAATGCTGGCCAAGTCAATGGAATTTAGCCTGCTTTTTCCAACAATCTACTTGGCTCAGTGCCTTGTGGTCTTGCCTCATGAGACACTCACAGCACTAAAAATGCTCCATTTTAAAGAACAGAGATCATACATACAAAAGTAGAAGGTGTGTATTGTCAAAAATATCTTGTCACCAAAAGGTGCAAAAACCAGAAAAGAAAATATTTACATTGGTTGGTAGTTGGTGAGATCAAACAGAAGGAGTCAATGCAATTAAAAGATTTCAGTGGATTAAAATGTTGTCACAGGATAATAGTGTCCCAAGGACAGATTATGAGGATATTTCAAAAATAAGAAATATCAAACAGTAGCAAAGTACTTAAACCATCAATTATTTTCTATTGTACTGAGGAATTAATCAATTAAAAAAGAAAGATAATAAATTATTGGTGGTGGGTTGGTGGAGTTACCAATTAAATTAAAGATGAATGGTTAGGTTGAAAAATCATGTTTTGTCTAATTAGAACTGAAGAATTGCACACAGTTGTGACAAGGCAAGATGAGAGCCAGGGACAGAAATAACCATGTGTGTCTTGCTCCCCTACAAAGTGGGAGGACTGACCTGAACTTGGAAAGGGCTCTCTGTGATTTTAGAGCAAGTAGAAGTGCTAAGCTTGCAGTGGTGACCTGCAAACCTCTCCTCAATGCTTTCTCATTTTCCAGTTTAGACAGTGCTGACTCAGCACACTGATATCTGTGCACACATTTTTCCAGGACTCCCAGCAATTTATACACTTTGAGCAGTGGAGTCTGGCCATCTTATGTAAGGGCACAGATGGCACTAACTTCTATGGCTTTTCTGACTAAAAGCTTCCATATTACTGAATTAACACCTACATTCTTGCTGCAGATCTGGGCCTGAGATAACATAGCAGGCTCAAACTGCTTTACAGTTACAAAAGATAAGGGATTTGAGACAGTCATTGAATTAACTCAGTACAAATTAATGTACATAACATGAGAAAACATTATGCACGTGAGATTTTATTTATATATGTATGTTGCTCTAAAACATATAGTTATTTTTAGATTGGTCATAATCATAAATTATTATGCAAGACAGAACTATTAAGAAGTAATATTTTTTTGAGTATAGTAGTTAGAGTTCACTTATATACAAATATATTTCTACTATATAAAGAAGATATTTATACATGGCAAACAATCTGGCAGAAATTTAAATAAAAATAACATTTTGGGATTTTGATAACTCAATTAAATAACTTGTTCTAATGTCATGTACACAAAAACAGTTTAAAATACAGTTTTAAAAACTCTACAGAGATCTTTCTCCTCTATGTCTTCATACATACAAGAACAAAACTATGAGTAAGGTTTGTAATAAAGTTCAGTGTCAGCAAAAACTAAAACTCTCTAGAGTCTATTCTCTGTGCTGCTACTGCATTAACAATGGTATGCTCATTTAGCATTTAACAGATGATTGTACTTGACATTATGTACGAAAAGCTCTAATCCTGAAAGCCTGGGTAATCTAAAACCCATCCCTGACAAGATTTCACTGCTGGAAGCCTAATTTCAAAATGTCAGCCAAGGCTGAGAAACCATATATTGCATGCTCATTAAATGTAATAAATCCATTACAAACTCTTCAAAATCTGCTATAATCTTGCCTGCAAACCTAGAATGGGTGTGAGACCATACATAAATGAAAAAATGTTGTCTTTCATGCTATGTAATACATGAAAATAAGGCTAAATAAGGCTAACAGCTTTCATTTGCTTAATTGTATAGTTTGTAGCCAAGATTTATCTTTCTGCGAATTAAATACTTCTCAAGTATTTATGTGATTGGAAATCTATAAAAGCTCTGGCTTAAAACAAAATTGTGAAAGTTCACATTTTAAAAGTACATTTCTTTATCTCAGAGTACATCATCACAAGAGAAAGACAGTAATGACAAAAATGAAGAAAGAATTTGAATGTCTACAGCTTTATCAGCTTGATTTCTTTTTCATTTAAATGAAACTTGACACTGTGGTTAAGAATCTAAACAAACCCAACATATATGTTAAATGTACCATTTCAAGGGTCATATTTTGTTACAAGATGTGTATAGAAACCAGTGTTAGAAAACAACACTGATGAGCACACAGACCAGCTGGTGTGAAGATCGGGATGTGTACAGTTAATTCCTCCCTGTGCCAGGGAGCAGTGCTGTGCAGCAATCCCAAGGCATCCCTGCATGCAGCACTCCATCACTGGGAGCAGTGGGGTTTGTACAAATCTTTGACCAAGGACCAGCCTAACTGCTGCTGAAGGAGTGTAGCTGATGAGTATTTAGGTAAGATTGAGAACACTCTAAATAAGATTAAATCCTATTACAATCAACCAACAGCACATTCCTGTTATGGAAAGATAATTAATATCAACACTTCCATGCATAAATGCTTGGTATGTTATAATCCTTGTTTAAGAAGGTGTTACTGACAGGCAGCTTGGTTTCACACAGGATCAGAAGAGAAAAACAGTTTTAAAAGTTTAAATTATCTCAAGTTAGCATTTGAATTCCACAAATACTGCTTTGTATAAATTAGTCCTGAGCTTTACTTTCCACTGGTTTCAGAAAAGCAGGAGACTCTTAACCATATTTTAACATGAATGCCTCTAGTACAAAACTTGACAGTGGGAATATATGAATTTATCCCTTTACCATAGCTTCAAGAGAGAAAAAAAATGTACTGTTGGGTATTTTTTGTTGAGAGGTTTGCTCCATCACTGTAGTTTTGGTGTGCTCTCAGAACACAGAACAGGTGGAGCCCTTCAGAGCTGTTGCTTGGGGGAATATCTGTTTTCTGTCTCATACATTGGTTTGGAGGCAAGCAAAATACTGAGCAGGTCAACTCCACATAGGGGGTACATTTTGAAGCAAGTCTGAAGTTGTAACCTGGAAAAAAATTTAATTAAGGGTGTCTGGACTTAATTTCCAAATATAGTGTTTCAGTCCTTCCAGAAAGGACAAAGTCATGAAGCTACTAGAGTTGGCACAGAATTTTCACTAACTTCATTTAGTCTAGACTACCAAAGTTTGAATGATATTTCACACATATCATTGGGGATATACCCTGTGGAATGTGCTTGATATTTAAAATACAAACAATTTTAAAGCCCATTGTCTATGCATCTGTGGTACCTTTTGATACTCTAAGTTAAGCTGCTAAACGTTAGTGGATTTTATGACTACTGTGCTTGCATATTAGTATTTTCAAGAAAAGAGTAAATCATGAATACTATCTTATTAAGAAAACCCAAATTAAATGCTAAACACCATCCTAAACTCTCTAGTTAGATTAATAAATAAATCAATTCTTTCTACCCTAAAGGCAGGGAAGGTACTGAAAACCAGGCTAAAGTTCATGAACTCGTGCTTATATGTGGCAAGAGCAGTAATAGAAAGGCTGTGAACTTCAGTCATTTCAATATTAGATTGCAAATCTATACTAACGTTTCTCCTGCTGAGATGGAGGAATCTAGAAGCATAAAGAAAGTGGCACAGTCACTTAAGAGAGCCCAACTTGTCATTTCTTTTTGTGAAAGGATTGGAACACCCACTGTCCCCTGGGAGCCTTTAGGCAAATGAGCCCCACTAGCTGCTTAAAAACGTGAATATGGCAGCCTTGTCAGTATTGTGATTGCTCACAGAAAAATTTAATAGAAAGAGTAATAAATTCATCTGGATATAATGTCATGACTACTTAACATAAGACATGACTCGATTCTCAGATCACTGAAAAGCAACTGCATCACAGTGCAAAATTCAAGATCAATTCAAGCTGCTTGCCCATGGATCTGTAATATGTTCACAGTTTCTTATAGCCATAAACATTGCTGATACTTCTAACAAAAACTAAAATTCCACGAATGTGAGACAAATGATACAGGAAAACACAAGATGTATAGAACCAGGTGTCAAATATGTAGAAAGATACCCAGTGTGTTGTTAGAGTAAAAAGTTCACCTGCCACTGTCACCCTCATCAAAAGTCTAAACGTTATTTTGAACTCTGAAATATTTCTGAACTAAGGAAGGCTTATTATTAATTGAATTCTTCTATTTGGATGATACTAACCTCATATGAGACTGACAGAATATATAAATGATATTATGGAGTCATATATATATTGCAATATTGTAATATTGCAATACTAAGCTTTTTTTTTGCTTTGATTTCAAAAGAAAATAGCCATTTTAATAACTTTCAAACATATCTTCAAACAAAGGAAAAAAGCAAAATAAAGCATATTACCTTTTGATTCAACAGCATATATAGTAGGTTCCCCATATCCCTGTGTTCAGATATTTTTGGGAATTGGGTGTATGTATCTAGCACATTATCTTTGTTTTCATCACTTGCTCATATTGGAAATGCATCAATGTTGCATTTTGAGTTCAGGATTCTGTGCCTGTTTGATCTAGTCACTAATGAATTGTATTCTACTCTCATACAAACTTGTAGATCCCATCATAAGGAAAGGAAGTTGTGTATTTAAAAAAAATATATATATGATGGATTCCTATTTGGAAAATCCTACACATATCAGCGTACACAGACACACATGTACACACATGTACATGCACAAAGAAAATTCCATAGGATTTAATGGAGTTTTTGTTTTTTAGAATTTATTCCGAACTGCCCTGGAATTGTGTATTTTCAAGAGATGCACTGAATATGCTCTAAAAATCTAAACCAAAGATACAATAATTTCTTTTTTTAAAGAGTAATGGAAATACAAAATATTTACCCTTTTGAAGGAAACATTGGTTCTTTTGAACCAAACTAATTGGTTCACATAACTGGGTGATAATGGTTATAGGCAGGCATAGTCAACACAAAATGGTTTTCCTTGGATGAATCCTATCTGGAACACCTTAATCCTGTCCCAGCAATATTTGTGAAACTCCTGGGCCTTTTGCCACTCTTGCTCCAGCATATTGCTAAATAAATAGCCATCATTTCCAAAGCACTGCAGGGTTTTAAGCTAAATTTCAAAGCTCTGCAGGATTTCATGCTACACAGCCCCCATTATAATCTGGGGGTATTGTGCAACTTAGAAAGCACTGTATGGAAAATCTGCCCCTAAATGAGAGCTGGGAGGGAATAAATCCCATATTTGGAATTAGAGAAACTAAGAAAACAGCACCTATTCTATTACTCTTTGACAAGCAGCTAGAAGAAATGAAGAAGGATATATTTGCTGGTGTATTCAAGCTACTTTGTGCTGAGCTCTTGAAACAAAGCAATTGTACACTAACTGCTTAACTAGGCAGCAGAGGCTTTATGGCTTGTTTGCATTTTGAAAGGAATGCAAAGGCGTTGAATAAGACTTCAAGACTGATTTTCACTGGTTTTCACTTTACCTAGTGATTCATACTGATGTGTGCTGATTGTGATGGTTCTCAAGTAGTTCTACTGTTACACTTTTCCTGCCATTTTGCAAGGCTTTACTGGCTACAGGTAGAAGTTAACATCCAGTCCTGTTCCAAAGTCTTCAACCAGCCCATAGTTTAACATTGATTGTAAAAGGTAGGTTTTACTAAACAGAGAAACATGGACATGACATTATGTTCTGAGCATCAATCTAATATTCTCAATCTCTGATAACACAGAGATAAAAAAAGACCTAAGATCAGCTTGAAAAGTGGATGTTTAATAAACAATCTCTCTTTATTTATTTACTGAGTTAAGTTTTGTCTCTTTAAAAAGTTTCATTCTGTTAATGGATTAAAAAAAAAACCAACACGATTTTGTAAAAGTAGATTTGATTTTTAAAAGGTTGTATTAGCCATAAATTAAGCAAAGAATACCTGGCCTACTTTAGAACATATCAGAGCACTTGAAGATATGAGTACAGCAAGGGAGATAGTGATGGTCAGCTTACTAAAGAAAAAAATGCTATATAGGGTGATTCCCATAATAGCATAAAGACACACAGGAACAGGACAGTCACATGCCAGAATGGATCGTTTCTTGAAGGGATTTCAGAATAAGCTCTTACATCATCAGGTTATTTTGCACCTGTGCATGAGGCAGTTTCTCACCCTACTCTGTGCCATGGGAATGCAAGAGTGTCAGTGATGCATTAGATTGCTGTCTGGCTTAGGACATAACCCCCAGCCAGGGCTACTTAATTTTGAGTGGAAGCCTCCTTAATTGATTCCACAATATACAAAATATACTATATATGACCTCATTGCATACTATAATTCTATATTAAGTATATATAGTAATATAATCTCTGCTCCCCACAGCCTTTTAAACTATAGCTCATTAACAGAAAGAAGAACAAAATATTTCTTATGAGAAGCACTGCAATGGAGAACTCCTTGCACACAATATATGTCCCACTGGCACACCATAAGAGTCTTACTGAGCTATCACATCTCATAACCACACTTTATTTTTCATTTTTCTATCTATGAGGCAGAGCTACTGCATTCAGTTTTTATAACCAAGCTTGAAATGTTCAACTTATCCTCGCTGAGAAAGGGAATTTGATAATTTGAAGGCAACAACAGAAGAGGATAGCCATTACTATAAAGAGATTATCTGTTGAGAAGATTGACAGTTGAGTGAAAAATTGGACAAGAAATGTAGAGGGACAAAGTGAATAGGAAGATCTCTGCCTCTTAACTTAGAAAATTAGAGAGATGAAGAAAAAGGGGGTACAAATAGAACAGAGAAGGAACTTTCCTTCTTCTAACATGTAAATCCTTAAGGAAGTTGCTTCTGTCAGTGTCCAGGTTGGAGCCTCCAACAGTCCAGGAATGTGATGAGCTCCTCTATAAGAAATGTTCTCGAAACAAAACATGCCCAGTTGGCCAGAGCCACTAAAGACTTGAATACTGTAGTTGGATGCTGCTTCTCTTTCTTATAAATTTCAGCTCCTTACTACCATCAGAAAAATTTTCTCCAGTGAAATACTAATACTGAAGAAAACCTATATGATCAGAAGGTAAAGCTGGTACCCTGTAAGCTATCTTTCTATTTGAAAATGGAGAAGCCCTGTGTAGAAGTCCATGAATTCCCAAATATTGGCTTTGATCATAATGTTGGATGACAAAGAACTGGCATGAAACAATGGAATGGATGAGAAAAGCCAGACCAAAAGCATAAGATCACAAATCATAAAAGCAAGACAAACATTTAATGAAGAAAGAAGATAACTGAAGAGAAGAAAAGAAAAAGAAACGACAACTGATGAAATCAGAGACTATGCAAGGATAATTTTTCTTTCTTAGTCTTTAATTTGAAAACAGATTATTTTTTCCACATGCAGGCCTGAAAGAGAAATCTCCAGTCATTATGAACACTTCTTGCAAGGAGCTGGTAAGAATGGAAAATGCAGCCTTTAAAAGTAGGACCATGCTTCAGAGCAGGGGCAATGTAAAGTGGTGCTTGGCTCCTACCATGACAACCTGGCTGAAAAATTCTCTCTCCTCCTTTCTGACAGCCAGTGAAAGCTGGCTTACTCCTGCCCAATAATCATAAAATCATAGAATTGTTACCATTGGACCTCTCAGAGTATCAGGTCCAATTGTCAATGTAGTGCCACCACCATGCTCATCAGTTACCTGCATTTTTCACACTAGGAAACTAACTAGGAAACTAACTAACTAGGAAATAAAATAATTTTACTGTGACTCCCTTCTGCGCAGAATCAGAGGTACCACAGTTCTGTTTTCACAAGAAGGATTTTTCCTTGATGCTCAAGAGGAGGGGAATGGGTGGCTGTCTTGTCTACTGAGCATGTTGGTTGGCTCTTCTCCACTCAAACTCTCTGTGGCCTGGAAGGCACTGCATACAATTAAAAACACGGCAACTGTATTGCTAGTAACACATTATCTTGGTTTCTAGAATTTTTCTTCCTAATTAGAAGTCATTAGCATATATAAACATTCTTTTTCTGAAATGCTTTGAGCTCTGTTCCAATTTAGATTTTTTATTTTGAAAGTCAAATAACCATAAAAATATTAAGCAAAATGCAACATCTCATAAAGCTCAAAGAAACATAGATGTTTACCATATAGCTTCAGATGGAAAGCAAATGCTTCTGTATTGTTTTGAGTGTGTGTCACTTCAAATTGTTCCTAAGTAGCAAAATTATCATTGACTGAGCCCAGGAATTTTATTATATACAAATTATGACTTATTAAAGAAAGCATTAGTAGCCTTTAAAAGGAAATAAAATCCATTCAGTAATTTTAAGTCATTAACTGCATGGCTAACCACATGATTAACCCCTGGCTCTATGTCTCACTGAGTCTTGTATTAAAAATTTAATGCATATGGGATGCAAATAGTTCTCATCTAAAACAATATGTACTAACAGACTATCTGCAGAAAAAAAATAGTGCTTCAGTGGGAGGAGATGAATTTTTATCTGGCACGGAGCTATCCATGTGGAATGCACTAAAATCAGAGAACATCTAAGAGCAGGGAGTGTCTTAGGGAAAGTAAGAAATATACTCAACTCATTGTGACCACACATGTGGCCTTCTCACTTGTCATTCCTAACTTTTAACTGGTAAATCCCTAAAGAAGTATTTTCTGTCAGATTCCAGGCTGGAGCAACAGAGAAACCCTACAACAGTCCATGAACATGGTGGGTTCCTCTGTAAGAAATGCCCAGATGGCCAGAGCCACTAGAGACTAGAGTACTGTAGCTGGATGCTGCCTCTCTTTCTTATGACTGCCTGTGTTTTACCATCATCACAAAGTTGTTCAGTAGTGAAATTGAAATGCTGAAAAATCCTACATGATCAGAAGGTAAAGATGGTATCCTGTAAGCTGTCTTCTTTATTTGGAAGTGGAAAAGGCCTGTGTAGAAGCCCCTGAATTCCGAAATGTTGGCTTTTATCACAATACTGTTATTTGCACACATAAATTTATAAAGTAGAAGTTGTGACCTTTCATCTCTGCTATGTGTTTCACTGGCATCTCAGCTTTTGAGGCCTAAACATTTAACCACTCTAATCTGCTCTACATGTGGAGTGCTCAGTGGGTGATACTTCCAGACCAGTCGGAAGCCTCTGCTAATGCAAAAAGAAAAAATAATTAATTCTTTGGTTCCACTCGTGTGACTGTAATCAATAAGAGCAAAGTTTGTCCCCTCCACAGCACTACTGCTTCTAGTACAGCTTTTCCCTGTAGGCAGCCCTACCCTCACTGCTGGGTGGAAATGGAGCATCTTTTTTGCTCCATGTTATCTGTCAGAGTTTGACATCCAGCCTTCTTCATAACGTGCACTGTTTCTGTGTACCGATCAACATTTCTATGGTCAAAGTCCTCACTAATGGAGGGAAAACAGTCTTAGTATAGCTGAATGGGTCCTCACTCTGTTTCTACAGAGTCAGATCTGGCAGATGTCAATGTGTTGACATTGAGAAAAGAGTGCAAGGCTAATACATTTACTCAAGCTTTTTCCTATGGGAGGGGCAAGTATGAAATAAATTGAGGTTCTGACCAGAGGGAAAAATAACAAAAAAAGGTTTATATCCTTTAATAAATCAAATGGAAAATTTGTTGATGTTGGAAATACTCTCAGAGCCTTAATGATAGGTTTATTTTTATCAACAACAACAATAATTAATAATTAATGCTTTATGTCTCTCAGATCCATCTTGGCAACTAAAATTAGCAAGTATAAAATGTTACATTTTAGATTCTATTCTTAGCAGGGATGTCTCCTATAAAATCTTGCAGACTATATCCATGTCCATCACACTCTGGATGACATGATATAGCCAAATTACCTCTGGAAAGTTTACTTGTATTCTCTCTGCTCCTCTGCAGGGAATTCCCTTACTGATGCTCTGTGACCTGCATAGATCAGATAACTCTGCCTTCAGAGCCAACAACTAAAATCAGTGCCGTCCTCTGATCATGAAGCAGTATCTCTAAACCAACTGGTATTTACAGGTTTAGAGCAGTCTGGGTAATGTTTTATTATAGATCTACTCTCATATTTTAGAAGCTACAGAAAATAAAAGCCTCTCACAGACCATGGTGAGAGAACCAGATTGACACAGGGGAATATGCTACATATGAGCCTAACAAGAAGTCTGGAGAAGAAGGAAGCTAGGGAATGCACTGGAGGGCTACTTGTTTTGTGCATTTATAATTATCCATTCCTGATTCCCTAGGTTTCAATACCATTTAGACAAATTCCTTCCAGAAGTTTAAGTAGTGCACTAGCAGATTTCTGCCCATCGGTTTCTAAGGGAGACAACTGAATCCAAGTGCCCTAAACCATGTTCTTCTAGATGACACATGATGACAGGTTTAAATATAGAGAACAGAAGGACCATGAGCTGAGATTAGAAAAGCCCATCTGAGTAATTATTATTTAACACTAGGAGAGTGTCACTGACAGATACCAAGGTCCAGTTGCACTGAGTGTAGCATACACATATTTTGAATGGCAATGGTGAAGTGCTCCTTTGACAGAAAATCCCGATTTGTTTCTTTGGCTCTGCTTTGTTCATCGTACCCACCCACTGAAATATTGAAACTTCAATGAACTGAGATCTGCAGAGGCTCCAACACATAATGAAGTCATCATGGCATAACGAGTGTCATATGAGCTGTATCAATAACTTGTGTGCATGCTCCTAGCCATGGCAACTGCAAGGCAACACAATTTAGCTTAGTTCTGATTCATTTCAGGCTTTGCATTTGCTACTGGAAAAATGTGTGCACTGGGATTAATGCCACAACTAGAAGTTTTGAACACTTCCTATTTGCAATTGGCAGAAAATTTCCTACAGTTAAAAATATGTGATTGTTTGATGCCTAATGTTTAGCAAGGACAGATACATTCTTTAGATATTCATGGACTGTGACTGAGTCTTCTCATCAAGGTTTAAAAAACTCTCTAGAATATGTTTTTACTAGTGTTAGGTATTATTGCTGAATCTTCTTTCCAAAAGGAAGAATCCTTTAGAAGTGAATGAAAGTAGACACTTGATCAGGTTTAAGTCTTACATATTTGTTTCTGCAGTGATTTTATCAGCGGTGGTTTCTGAATAACTACAAGAGACAAACCAAGTCTAACAACAGTTCTTGTCCATCATCAATGCTGTCTTGATACTGAGGTCTAATAATTATTCCTAGCAAAATCATTTTTCTTCCACTGTAGTACAACTGCAATGCCTTGTTGGATCATTCAGTTCAGTAAAATGTTATTACTATTCTGTATTTACTTTAAAAAATAAGCAGTGTCAAAATTAAGGTTTTATAGCAATAATTAAATTGCTAACACTCAAGCATGAGTTCTGATTGATTTGACGTAAGAGGATATACAGTAAAAGATGGAGACTTAAAAGCCCTCTTAAATATAAGAAGTGTAAAATCTTAATGCAAATAACAACAGCTTTACAATTAATCCCATCTTTTTAAACCCCAAGTTTCAATAGCTGTACGTTCTGACACATGAGGTTTTGTTGTTGTCCTGTATGGCTCAGCTAAGCTTGTTAACGAAGCCATTCTCTTCCTAATCTTTCACCTAACTTTAAGTGGTATTTAAAGAATAATACATTCATTTAGATTTCCAGTTTAAAGAAATTATTTAGCAAATATGTGATAGGTTGCAAATGCAATTTTTCATGAAATGGAAAGCATAGAGCACAAATTATATGCCACAGTACTAATTAGAGACAGATATGTAATCACTTACTAATGGAAAAACATTTTGTGCCAACCTTATTCATACTTCCTTCCAACTGCTGGACTCCTTGTGCCAGATATATTTCCATTTTCTTCAGGAGAGAGAGATACTAACATGTTTTCCATCCTGTTTTTAAACCCAGAAGTCTAGTGCATAATGAACTTTCTTGACATTACAGGAATTCTATCAGTTTTAACAGCTTGAGGTCTTTTTATTACAAACATGTACACTTCCCTGCAGGGTTCTGGAAATCTCACAATTACATTCATTAAAAATGTCCATGATTATAGCGAAATGCATGCTTTGTAGATTTACCTCTACAATTTCCTTTCAACAATTATTCCAAGCATAATTTTCTATTAAATTCCACAAAATACCTACTTATTCATCCACAATGTCAGTTTGATATGAATTTTGACAAAACCATTAGAAGAGAAAAATACCAGAGCACATTTACTGTCAAATTGTCAGTACCAGGCTTAATGTCTATGGTATGACTCACTGAGATTCAAAAAAATAAGCATGTATGTCCATGAAAACAAGTATAAAAAGGTCATGTTTCTGCAGCAGTCTAAAATTAGAAGCATAACATGCCTTTTACATTAGCACCAAAAGGATTTCTAGGTACCTAATTTCGGGTCCGTGGTCATACCTAGGAGTCCCTTTATTTGACAAGCTGAGCATCCCTCTCATGACAAAACCTTCCTGTAATCCAGAGAGTCTATCAGCGCTGGCATTTCTCATGTCATAAATATACTCAGATCATGCTTGCCAAATGCTGCCTTCATTGACTTAGGCACACAATGACCACCATTTCTTTCTCACAAAGAAAAAGAAGGAAAGGTCAGAATTCATGTGATCATCCTTGTCTTTCCATCTTATTGTTAGCCTCAGTCTATAACAGAGATTTGCCTACTGCTTGTCCCACTTCCCATGAAATTTCACTTAACATCACCTTGAAGAAAAGATAGGAAGTGGAAATGAGAATGAAACTCTGATCAGACCAGTCAGAGAATCAGATCAGTCCAATAGTAATTTTCTGATAAAATGCTCTCACTGGTGTGATTGCAAGCTATAGGGCCTGAAAACTGTGACCTAGGAAAATAAAAGGAAAAAAAAAGCAAAACTCTACAAATGAACTTCAAAGAGCATGTCAAGGTTAAAACATACCATATGTTCCTAAAAATATGCAGACCCAACAGGGAGTTGTAGCGATGTATAAACAAAAATCAGTACAATAGGTAGACAATCTTTTGCAAATTTACAGTATTATTTGTTAAATGATAGTCCTTTAAAAGTGATTTTGTTTTCTATTGTTTCATTCTGTTATACAGAAAGAGTAACAATGTAATAATTATTGTTGTAGGGTGGAAGATTTACATTGCATTTATCTCAGAGCTGTGATTTTTTAATGTATTATTTTACCAGGTATCTATTAAAAAAAAATCATACTGTGTTTCTGTATCTGTTTAGATTTATGTGACAAAGGGTTTCTATGCCTAGATTCTTAGAAAGGGTAATTCACATATGAAAATCCATTAGAAGTTCAACTTTTGTATTAGAATGAAAATAACCAAGTTACTTAGTTTTGATGTCGCTGTTGTTATCATTCTTCATTAAACCCTTTAGTCTTGTGATGTTAATTGCCATGGTAACTCCATTTTAAAATTATTTTTACTATTGCTTAGAATTGTTTATTGTTTCCTCTTTCTTAAAAGTAAGATCATGTAAGTGAAAGACACGAACATTTAACTGTTTGTAGATTGTTCTATTTCCCATTGACTGCCTTTCTATTTCTATTGAAATTCAAAAAATAGGCAAAAGAGAGGTGTGAAAAACGTGTGAAGCCCAAAAATAGCTGCTTGACTCATCAACAGATTGTCTGAAATAATTCAGAAAGGTGTTTGTTAGAGAATGAGCTATTTTCCTTAGAGCTGTGGGGGTGAATTCTAGAAGAGAAAAAACTACTCTAAACAGGTCGTGAATATCAAGGATGAAAAACCACACAATTTTGGGAAGAGTAGGACAGCAGAGAGTTACCTCAGGAAAGTCTGAGCTAGCAGCATCTCAGAGCAAGCTGTCAGTGCCTATAGAAAGACACTGACAAGATGAAGCCAGGTTCTTCACAGTGATCAGTAGTGGGATGACAATGGACATAAAGAAACAAGAGGAGGGACATACCAGATATATGGAAACACGTTTTGACCATGAGGACAGTCAAGCTGTGGATCAAGTTTCCCAAGGAAGATGTGCCGTTTCCATGCCTGGAGGTTTTCAAGACTTTACTATTATATAAAGTCCTAAGCAGCCCATTTTGACCTAAGAGCTGACCCTGCCTTGAGAATGAGGTTGGAAACATTTTCCAATCTGAACAATTCTGGGATTCTAAAATAGTTCTAAGAGCTTTTTAAAAGGTTCTGGGGATAGGAGACAGAGAACACACGCTCCTAAAATCTAACCAATTTTTTCCCTGTAACCTGCTTACAATCAAAATGTCTGTTTTGTTTAGATATAGCAAACTGAATGATAAAGTTGATGTAATTTGAGAAACAGTCTGACAGGCACTTTTGAGAAGAATGTTACCTTTTCCTCCGAGGCAGGTAACAGTAACATGAATGACAATGTTTAGTGATCTTGGGTAGGAAAGATCTGCTCCCAGAGGTTCTCTTGAGAATCTAAAAGCAGGTAGTTAATTCAGCTGATGTTAACAGGTTTTGTCAGAATTTGGCATGGTAAAACAGCGTTGCTTAAACAGACCTACTCCTGTAATAGTTATTCAGCTAAATTGGCTTTTCTCCCTTTGGTTGTTTCTGAGTTTCCAAAGACACAGCAGACAGATGTGCGTGCTGCAGTGCACTCTGACTCCTGACCTATTTACTGGTGTGTTTCTGGGATGGATGACCCATACCAAAGACTTTCTGGGTCAGCTGTTCAAAAAGCTGTTACACATACACATGAAAAAAAGATGACAATCAGCAGAGTAGGTATTAATTTGGAAGTCAGATGCTGACAAAAAAGGAAGGATATATTTTCCCAGGCTTCAACTCCTTAAATGGAGGGTATCCCCTTGAAGTTCTGCAGAAAGACTTGAAATATGGAGTGCTACTGTGTGACATACTGAATTCCCTACTTCCTCATTGATTTTCTAACACAACCTTAATGCTGTGTTAGCATCATTTCTCTGTTCATTCCATCTGCTCTGAGGTCTCCCCCGCTGTTTCCTAGGAGATATATTGCCACGATGCCTGCATCTGTAAGTCAGTGGCAGATACAGGGCAAGAGCCACGTGGTTAGAGGCACATTAGTATCACCTGAACATTTGCAGGTTTCTCAGGGGATCCCACCACCCACCGTCTCTCAAAACCTGCGGGAGCTCGAGTTTTGCAGTCAGCTACTTCAGACTGCTATGGGAATGGGATGCTTGGCTTCTCAGCTTCTCTCCACTTTTTATGTTTCTTTCAACATAACACCTCTATTAAAAAAATGCTAAAAGTCGGTTATTTTTGTCCATTCAGTCTATTTAGTGAGCATTCTAATCTTATTATCTACACATTTTTATGGGGTTTTGCTTGTTTACAATGTCAGGCTGCTGATAGTTTATGTTATGGTGATCAGGACAGGCCTTTTTCATATCCTTTAAGACATGGCCTAAGAGATGAATTTCAAAATACAATAGTAAGCATAATAAACTGGATATTGCAATTAAACATGAATGACACAGAATATCAGAGTTACTAAATCTTGCATTAACATCTTCCCTGCTCTTTCCATAGTAGGCACACAAAAACCTGACCATGGCTAACAAAATGTACTGAGACTTACAGCATTTTAAAAAATATAATATAAAAATATTTTAAAATATGACACTGTCACAAGTGACTAAACATCAGCAATGAACCCTTAGTTTTATCCAGTACCAGATTATACAGAAAATAATTAACTTTTTCTCATATGTATAAGAAATTCTATTGGGTTTTTTATAATGTATTTATCTTTGTTTACTTCACAAGAAAAATAGGTATACAGGAATTGTTTATATCAAAAAGCAAATGTGTTTTTGCTTAGGTAAAACTGCAAACAAACCAGGATATTTTCTGAATGTATATAAAAAGGAAAGAGAATTTATGAAAAAATCCACATAATATTAATCAATAACTTATGGGGGTAGAGAATCTATTCATTAAGTGAGATCAGAAGCACAGTAAAAGTTTATAGCTTAAACGTTAAAGGCCCACATATAGAAGAAATACAGCCATTTTTCTTGATGGCTAGAAAAACATTAGGAAACATAATATAGCAAGAGTTATGATACAGTGAAAGCTACAAATCACTGATAGATATTTCCTACAAAAACCTGTCAGTGTCTTCAAAGTAAATATTTTTACTTTGAAGCAAGTGTAATCTATAAAGTAATGCTTCTGAAGATGTTAGGGACATCTCATAGGTTTTGTGAAATAACAGATAGTTGAGCAATCAGGTTATAAATGAGAAGTTTATCCTTTCTTAATTTAGGAGACTTAATTTCAGAGTTAAAACTAAATTCAGGTGTTAAAGTGTAGCAATTGCATATTGTCAAGTTTAAATATGATTATGTGACTAATATTTAACAGTGGAAAGAAAATGAGAAAGAAATACTAAAGTACATTAATATGCTTCTCATGCACAGTATAACACCAACTATATTTAAACAAGATACATAATTAATTTAATAATATTTTTGTAATTTCAGCCTTCAGTGACCTGTATTTCAAAACAGGATCTCACAGAACAGAAATCTTTTACACAGCCTGAAGCATTAAGCGAGCTTTGAATAAAGTTCTGTGTTTTCAAGGGTTCAGGGAAACATAATGAAAAAAGCAGAACATTTCTTAGCTGTGTCCGTCAACAAAATGCATGTTTTGCTAAGAAAGAATAAAGGGGCAAAGCTTTTCTGTTGACAAAAGGCTTTTTGCTATCTCAATCCAAACCTTACAAGAGAAGCCCCACTCCTCTCCATGACTTCCCTCATGAACTACTCTAAAACAAGCTGAAGTGATCCATGACCTAGACCTCTGTTCTGCTGTTGGTATCCTCAGGTTACTTAACCTGGACAAAAAAAATCATTTCTAAACAGGTAATATGAGAAATGCAAAATCTTTGGGAGTTTGAAAGAGTATAAATCCCTTCTACATGCCCTGAGGAAATATTTTGTCCATTCCTGATCATGGGAGGTGATCTTTTTTACTGAAGAAAAAAGACAGAACTTAGTTGAACCAAAGAGAAAGCAATTTTAAAACTCACTTAGATTTCATTAAAAGAAGCTTTTGCAAAAACATTGATGATATACTCAGCTTTCAAAGAGCAGAGCTAAACCTTACATTCTAGAATATGTATGATTTTTTTTAAACCAGAAAGAAAATACCAAGACACCTCTGCTTAACTAGAACAAGACACTCAGTGTTTTTTTCTATGTCACAGACATCAATGGGTGTACCAAAACAAGCCACAGAAATTTCTTGGAGATTGAATAGCACCGAAGTTAATAAAAGTACTTTGTGAAGTATTTAATACAGATAAAGGAACCACAAACTGCAAACAAATCAACAATATGCTGTTTGCTATAATACACCTTCAGTATGCTTAATTTACATACTGTTCAACTTTAAACTGGAATTCAGCTTTGGCAACATTTATGAGGACCTACTCAAAAAGGAAATATACACAAATATAGAGCTACAGACAATTTGAATTCAGAGAAAAACTAAAGCACAGAAAAAAGGAAAATGCTTCCGCATTGTGAATATTAACATCATCATGTGGATGTTAACTGCCCCAATAATATAAGAATAGTATAAACAGAAGAATGACAATGGAACAGAGTAAACAAACTCAAACTTGGCATATTATTTTTCTCAATGTTCTCCAATACATTAAGAAAAAAAAGAAGAGCTCCTCTTCTTGCCATAAAATACCACTTCAGACTTTATTCATCAAATAATTTTTGCTGACTTGAGTATTTTATTGTCTTAATAAAATATTCCCAAGATTTCTCCCAATATTTCCAAACACTAAAAACTTATATGGTTTCACTTCCAGTAAATAATAAAACCTTGGAAACAAACCTAAAATATTTTTAATCTTAAATCACAGGTCAGGACCTGATTCTCTTTCTAAAGTTTTCATTTACAGATTTAATTTTCCAGCTCAGCAAAATGAAAACATATTTTTTCCTATAGCTGCCAGTACTGCAATCTAGATGTATGGACTAAAAATCAAACACTGGCTTCTTGGGATTATATATGATCTTGAAAATGAAAAAAAAAAGAACTTGAATTCAAATACATCTGATACCTATACACATCCCTACTTACAAACACAGTGAAGTCAAACCCAGATATTATTGCCTTTATTTGAATAAATCTTCACTAAACAGTGGTGTTAACTGGACATTTGTGTTGATGGTGCATTCACAGGCCAGCCTCTTATACAATAGCTACAATATATTCATGTATCAGTCAACACTGTGATGAAAATAGTTTTAGTTTGTAATAAGGGATGTTTTGCTAGATATAACAAATGTATTTTGCCTTTGATCCATTACAGGTGCTCCCTGGCTAGAAATTCCTGGTTGGTAGATGCATCAAAAGTAGGTTTGTGGACTCAAAAAGAAGACAAGTGTAGCAAGAAGTGTTATTTTACAGTAATTTTTCAGACTGCATATTAAGAATATAAGCTTTGTGATGTGTTTTCTTCTGTCAATTATTTCCTTTGATATCTGCATTTTTAGATCTGTTGGTCTCAGAAATATGTCAGTGTAATATCTCTGTATTTTGAGAAGTCCAGGAAGCAGAAGCGAGGGAGCTTGAAGAGTTTAAGATTAATAGAAAGGAACTGGATTAAGGGTGTGGTTTAATTCAGAGCTCCCTGAGTCAAGTATCAGAGAAAGGCTGCCAGAATACCTAGGAAATGTGTTATCCAACACAGTTGTTCTGATCAACTCAACTCTGCTCAGCACTCAAACTCTGATCCTACAGTGGCAATGTACACAGGAACTTGTAGCTACTCAACCATATCTATTCTTGAAATGCATAATAAAATAATATATATGACTATCTCTGAAATTCCAGGGAGGATTAATTCTGTGCTCTGGTATTCTGAAGTTGTTAGAACATTGCTTTTTCCCCCGAGTAAAATCTGTGAGTTACATGGGTTTCTTCTGGAAATCCATATTTTGTTTATTTTTTACCTCTACACACTTTCAAAACTTTAAAAGCATATTAATATCTTGACTTCAATAATTTTGTTACTGTATGTGCTGGAAATGACTATGCTTGGTTTGGATATGTTTTACAAAGTACAGCTATGTGACCTGCATTGAATAGAAGAGAATTCTGGCAGCTGAACTGCTATGCACTTATTTGGAAAGAAGTAATGATTAATTACAGGTGTGTTGTAGAAACATCAGTTTCTATACCAGATGATGAACATTATTTCATTTGATATTAGAAAAATTAAGATGAGCAGTGCATTAAGTAGTTTAACACGGTGGGAAAAAGAACTACTTTACAAGCATTGGCTTACTCCAAAACTTCACAGCATTCTATCACATATTGCCCAGTTAACCAACTACACACTATTTTCTATTCCAAGCAATCCTGTAGTTACTGTTGATTTTAAGCAACCACTTATTGACACTTGTGAAAGCTGCCTAGCATCACCAGGCACTGGGTGATTCCTCAAAACACTGGCAAGCCTGCTGTTCTACAGGAGAGGCACAAATGACAACGATGTTCAGAGAACAGATTATTACTAAATCAGCAATACATCACTAAGTAAGGTATGCAGGGTTATTACTTTCTTATAGCTACATCAGTCAGAGATCTAACTGTTCTATGGCTTGTCATGATGTCTGTTTCTGCACATTTTCAAGAATTGTACTCCAACTTCTAAGCAATTCCTACTTGCCTTTCGAGTACCAGTGTGTTAATAAAAAGACAAAAACACTGTAGCGCAATCCTATTACAACTATTATAATGAACCAGAATTTGTGCTTTTGATGTTGAGCCTTTGAACTTTTTTGCTTTGAAATTTAGTTATAAAACACACAAGTCTACCACAGAGAACACTGCTTATCTAGAGGGAACAATACCAAAAGGGATTTTTGGAAGGGAAATAAAGACTATGCAAGACGATAAATATTTTCCCTTGTCTCTTAATATTTTACCAGAACCACCAAGTCCTATGAGTATAGGACTAAATGGACATAATTATTTTAAGCTAAAAACAAATAAAACAATGATATTAATCTTTAAGGGAAAATCTAATACAATCCACCTCATACCTTGTTATGTGTCTGAGTTTGTCCAACCAGGATAAGGATATTTGATGAGATAATCGACAGGCAGAAATTGATTAGAATTATGGACCTCTCAGATCTGATGTACCTATTAAAGAAAAAAAAAAAAGAGAAAAGAGGGTACAAATTTTCTAAAGGGAAAACAACTAGTAAGTCATACAAAGCTTTGATTTAGTTCTTGCATTAAATATTGGAGATACTCTGAAAGAGAGGTGTTCCCTTTCACATGTTCAGAAAGAGTATTAGCTACAACAATACAAACATGAAAATGATGATATTTTGATAGATATTCCACAATTTCCTCTTAGTATCTTGATATATTTTAAAAATAATCTACCAATGATTCATTTGAAAACTGTTGGCAACATGATTCTAACACCATACTGATAATAATGGGCTTACATGCATTCATGTCAGGAACTTCTTATGCTCTCTGCTTGTCCCTGGGAATATCCACAGGTGGCACAGTCATAATTAGTAACTTCAGCAAAAATATGGTGATTTATATAAACAGAAGATTTGATCCACAATGCATAAATAAGATGCAGGTTGGTGGATGATACTATGGCCGTGAATTTTGAAACTCATTATTGGAATAAGGGTAACATTAATCTTGATATTCCCATAGTGCTCTAATACCCTCATAAGACTGAATGCCAAAAAATATCCAAATGTGTACAGAAAGATTAAATTATAGCAGTGAACATCACAGTCACCCTTTCAAACTTATCATAATTATTTTACAAATACGTTTAAGATGAAAAAGTCAAAAAGTCTTATCACGTATTTGCTTTCAAGATGCAAGTGTTCTCATTTATCTGTATACAGCCTTTCTATATGCTACAGGACAGAAAGAGAATGATTATGGTTACAAGTGAAGTACCTTTCTGACCTGATTTTTAGAGCTGTTAAGAGTAAATGTTGACTACTAAAATAAATGAAAGTTAAGGGTGCTCAGTTCCTCTGAAGACCATGCCATATCTTTATGTATTCTGTGACCTATACTATATGCTTCTCACTGGAGTTTAGTTAATATTGCTGCCTCCTCCTGAGATGTACACCCATAGCTGACTCTGAGGGAGTAATAAAAAAGGCTGTTAAACCCACAAGAAATGCTGAGCTTTGGACATGAAATTAATTATGGTCCTTTTTGCTTGCATATCAAAAGATACAGCATTACATTTTTTTAGTTAGACAGAACAACTCTAATACCACAATCCACATTCTTCCTTAAAATATAGCAACATTCTTAAGGCTAGTTCTATGTATTTGCAAATAAATACAAGAAGTCCAGTGCCTTTGCTCACACATAGAACACACTGCTACTTTCTAACTTGTAAACTATCGATTCACCTGGGCCAATTCCCAACATTGAGTGCCCATGGATTACAAAGAACCTTAGGGGTTGGGTAAATACAGTGCAACAGGAGCTCACTGCATTGACTAAAGCCATAACAGATAACATTTTATCTCCACCTAGAAGTTCACAGAATCATGGAATCATAAAATCTCTTGGGTTAGAAGAGAACTTGAAATCATCTAGTTACAACCCCCTGCCATGGGCAGGGACACATTCCACTGGACCAGGTTGCTCAAAACCCATCCAAACTGGCTTTGAACACTTCCAGGGATGGGGCATCCACAACTCCTATGGACAACCTGTTCCAGTGCCTCACTGCCCTCACAGTACAGAATTTCTTCCTTGTATCTAATTTAAATAATGGAGTAGACCAGTTACACTGAGCATGACAGTATTTCTATCCAAGTGCTAAATATATTAGTGAGTGCAAAAATAACACTATAATTCTTCAGATGGGAATTATATCCTGAAATACTCTCATTCTTAGTTTTGACAGACAAGAACTGATAATTTTTATAGTCTTTTATCATAACTTATGTAACTAGATATTCTTAATAATTATATATATTTCTAATCCTCAGTCTCTGTGGTACATGGGTGATAAAGAAATGGGTGTAAAATTATCAAGCTGCTTCTAAAAGCAAAACTTTATTGGTTGATTTTATATTACTCTAGAATTTATTGTTTCATCCCCTTGTTTCTTATTACTTTCACAAGAACCTATTTTACTTTAATTATTGAAAAAAGTTAAATCCATGTTCACTTTTTAAAAATATTTATTTCTTTGCATGACTTTTCACCTTACTTTTCTGTTTCTGTTGCACTAAGACATTTTGCTATTTCTCATTACTTCTCAGATTAATTTACTCCCTAAGTATTTTTTGCACTTTTAAGTCATTATGCTATTTTAATATTGTATACTCAGGACAGAAAGAAAATCTAACACTGGGATGTACCACCACACTATTAAATTAAGACTATTTAATTTTGTGGTCTTTATTCAAACTTACAAGTGATGTGCACAAACTCAAAATCAGTTGACTGAACCTCCCTAAATGTGCCACCTCGATATTATTTTATTTATAAGTTTTGTTTAAAAATGGAAATGGGAGAAAAGCAGCTGAAGGTATAGGCCAGAAACCTCACATGAAATATATCACATATAAGAATCCTGCATTTAGCACTCTGAATACCCCACCAAAAGAGCAATACCATTCCCACTGAAGTGGAGAAAGAGTGGGCTATACCATCAGCAGCAGGCCAAAACAGTAAAACTGATCAATCACATCAACAAATGCATCAAGGCATGCACTACATTTTCCTCCTTTTTCCCCCCCCTCACTTTCCAGACAATAAACGTGGGTTCTAATGCTATCTTTAAACTGCAATTCAAATAAATATGACAATGTATTTACATTTAGCTTTCTCAACCCATTACATACCTCCATAATGCTGCATAGACAACTGCTAGAGTGATCAAGGCCAAGCAGGAAAGACCACTGCCTACTATTAAGGTCACTGAGGGTGTACCAGATGATTCCATGATCTGTAAGTTACAACAGGCAACCATGAAGAAAAAACATCCCCCAGCGCTTAAACCAAGTCAAATGAAAAAAAAAAAAGCAAAAAGACCAAAATTCAAAGCAGACAAATATCACAGATAGTTTCAGTAATATTAGTTATGAAGAAGAAATCAACTTAATTCCAAAACTGATCCCTACATAACTCTGAGATCTGCCTAATACATTTCTCAGAGGCCTCTGAGCTTTAAAATGCCTTGTAATACCTGCATGATACTTTGAAAAATAAACTAGTAGTATTACAGTGTAACAGGAGACTATGATGTTAGCACAAGTTTAAATGACTCTCCAGTTAACATCAATTAAAAGACATACTTCTCTTCAGAAGTAGCAATATTTATAATTGTGCATTAAACATATAGCTTGGTTTCACTCAAATATATTGAAGATCATCCAGTAATTTGCCCCATAATTTGAATCATGCTTGTTGCAGAATGACCAAACTTTCTGACTTTTAATAACTTTGACATCAATCCACAATTCTCACATGCTTAATTTCCTTGGGCCTATGATTGCCTAGAAGGAATGGCAGGATATCTATGGCAACAGTACCATAAGCCTTCATAAAAAAAGCTACAAATTCAGAATTATTTCATTTTTACTCTGTGTGTTAATAAAAAATGAAAATAAATTAATGACCTTGAAAACAAACTAGCTTTCCCTGCTGTAAGGGAAACAAATATTCTTAGATCGGGTCAGTTTTTTCCTCTTTATGTATATGTGCTCATGTTCTGAAATAGACATGGATTTTTCTAATAAATATGGAAAAAAATTATATCTAAAAGTTTTAAGGGATATCATGCCCAGTTTACCTGAATGCTTTTTAAGCTTCAGGAATGTATTGTAAATTACATTTATCAAGGTATCTTTTGTCAGCCAAATAGGATATAAGACAGATGTACTTTTAGGCCAGATCTCAGGCAGAAAGTAGTATTTTATTTCAATCACTTTTTTTCCAGATGGATTTACTTTGCTATTAAAAAGAGTCTGTTTGTATGTTTCCAAAACCAGGAAAATGGTTTAACAGGATAACTTCACAAATATTTCCTTTTCAGCTGTTTTTACATTCAATAATACTGGGAGTGTCTGCTCATACACTTAATGTCCCCTCTTTCTCATGAAAACTTGATTATTTTTCTTACATCATATCAACAGACTACATAGAAAATCTGTGCTGAAAATGTCCAATGCAGATCTGCAATCTGTTTAACTACAGTATCTAGGGTTTTCCTACCAAAAGCAATAATAGAGACCTGCACGGTCCCTTAATCGTTCAATACAAAAGTTTTCTACACATTTGCAGCACAATTGCAAGGCTTTCTCTAAAAAAAATTATAGAGTTCGAGAGCATGCAAATTTCACTGGGGTTTAGTCGTATCACAGAATCTGGGATTCATTTATCTGAGACATTGTAGACACCAGGAGACTAAAATTTGACTACCTGCAATATTAAACAATTCCTCAATGCAACGTCTGCAATATACCTGAGAGGAAAGCTGGACCAGCTCCCCCCTCCCCCCGCAGTCCCCCCCGCATTTCCTTTCGCATTAAAACTGGATTTTTCCCCCCCTCTTTGTTACTTACTATTTCTCTAGGTTGCTGAGCCAAAATGGCGAAGGTAGAGAGACGATCACATAAGCATTTCGTATGGGATGCATCGGTAAGCACAGTTTTACATCCCTGGGTGGACCAGGTTCCCAAAGAGTCGTTCCTGCAAAGGAGAGAGAGAGGAGGGGGTGGGGGAAAGGGGGGTAATTACGCCTGTCGGCCGGTTTCGTGAGGAGACAATGCAGCGGGACGGCGAGGAGCGCGCCCAGAGTTCCCGGCCAGCGGCGGGGACTTGTTGTGGGGCCGGGCAGGGCGGGCAGGGCAGGGCGGGCGCGGAGCTGTCCGGGCGGCGGTGCTGAGCGCCCGGCGCTGCTGCGCGGAGCCCCGCCAGCCGCGGCAGCAGCCGCCCCCTGCGCTGCCAGCCACCTCCGAGCCTCACCAGAGCACTGCGAAAAACTCATCGGGGGAAGAGGGGGAGGCTTTGTTTCTCTCGCTCGCTCTCTTTTTTTTTTTCCTCTTTTTTTTTTTTT
>VWZP01002900.1:132546-180331 GCA_013396995.1 Dicaeum eximium
TTCCCCCCCTTCTCCTACCGGCTCTGTCTCTGGCCTTTTGTGAGAAATGTGATGTTCTGTAGTTGCGGTGTCTTTTTTGGTCCCTTTCTTTCTCCACTCCCCACCCCCCTTTCGTGTGTGTGGCTAGGTTAAAAGCATGTGGTTCTCAAACGTCTGCCTGGGTTATGCCAGTTGGACCGGGAGATGCCGGATCTTCTGTTCTGACTGCTATTTTTGCTGAGGATTTGGGATTTTTTTTGGTTGTTGTTTTTAGCTAGCAGCTTTAGAAATTTCACCCTGGAAACGGCAGCATCAGATGCCTCCAACTCTTGCCTTAGCTCCAGCAGAGGGGTGGATTTCAGTACAGCAGCACACATCACCAAAGAGACACACGAGTTCGCCCTCCAGACATCACTCAGTCAACTCGCCTTTCCCTGGCTCCCTCCCCCTTCTCCATTCCTTTTCTTGGGGTGGCAGCACCAAGCTAACCCCAAGCCAAAGCAATCGTTTGGTGGCACCTTTCACCAACCACCCCTAAACAAAACATGATGATTAACACAGCCCCCGAATTCAATTAGACATTCAATATGCTAATGGGAGGTCTGAAACCCACCCCAGCAGAACAATAAAAATGGTATCAACCCACATTTTCTTTGTGCATGCAAGGAGAAGGAGAGGGAGAGACAAAAAATCATCTCTCCTGTTTCCTGAACTGCAGTGAGGAGGGGGAAATATTTTCTACAGGAAAAAGGGGTTGGTTTCAACTGAAGCAAACATATTATCTTTACATGTGTTATATTTAGAGAACAACTGGGTTTCTTTAATCTTTTTTCCCCTCCTTTCATGTCCAAGGAGCAACTGCAGTGACTCTGCTGCCAGCAGCAGCATGTGTGCTGTCAATTCCTGTCCATTTCACCTCAGGTCACCAAATGACTTAAAAAAAAAAGAAAAATGAAGGTCGAAGAAAGAAGAAGGGAGAATAAAAATTTCCAGTCCCTGTGACCACCCTTGTTTCACCTCTTCTGCCTTGACAACACACCTCTGTAAGTGATTCTATATGCCAGGGCCCTCATGCAAAGGCAATTTGTTATCCCAAAGCCTGCCCTCAGAGTGCCGTTCACCCCGGGCCATCTCAGCATTTTGTGCCACTGGTTTTTGAACACACCAGATGTAACCCTTACACACTATTGTCTTCGAAACAGAATCCTGTAATAAACAAAACAAACAGCGACTGAGGGAAACAATTGAGAGAAAATCACCAATTCTTCAAGCCACTAAAGCAGTTTATTAGCTTTCCCTTGCAAATTGTGTCTTTCAGAGAGCCACAGGCTAAATCAACATCCACTTTGAAAAATAGAGTTACATATTTTAAACTCAAAAGCATGATCTCCTGGATAACTTAAACAATTTATTTTACTAGCTTTCTAGCCTCTTCTCTTATTGTGGCACACAGTTAAATCCAAATGAAATAAGTTTATCTTTGCTGATTAAATATTAAGGATTGATAGCTTAGGAGAAATTGACATATTTAAAAACAAAAGGGTGGTATTATTCATCCTGACAATAAGATTTAATAAATTGAATTCACCCTACGCTGAAAAGCATTGGATGCACAATACATCCAGTTAGCACTAAATCCTTGCAGACGGTGTCCAATGCACAAGAGTTAAACAAGTTCTAATTATAAAATCACAGACACCATTTTAGTTTAAAACAAAGCATATGTTAAAATTATAATTATATTTAAAGTACTATAAATCATGGGCAGGCCAGCAGGTTTACACTGGTTCATTCAGTTCTTCAAGCCACTTGCACAAATACAGATTTCCAGTCATAGAGTACCCAACCCAAAAATACAATACATATTTTGCAAAAATTTTTCAATACTACTGAAAATTTTGTAGAATTTCCAAAAGCAGTCTGAAATGAACAAAGCAGTCTAATTGGATTCCAAAATAAGACATCATGGCAGGAGCAGAGTCAGTCTAATATGGACACTCTTTACATTTTATTGTTAATTTTTTTCAGTGATAGACTTCAATTTCTTGCTTAACAGCATTATGTTTTTATATGTTGCAGATCAAAATTCATTAAATAAGTCCCTTCTCTCTCTTCTAATCAGTGAAGTTAAAAAGAAAAAAAAAACCTCATTAATAAATATATTTGTACTCTGTTGAAATTATGGCTAACCGAAGCTGCACAGAATGTTACACTAAGTCCATGAAAGAGACTGAGTAATGAGCAGGACCAGAAGAAATGTGTAACTGCAATTTGTTGCATGAGGCTTGTGCCAGCAGAACAGCAAATACATGATTATTAATTCCTTCAGAGATGCTGGTAATTTTGACTTGTTGATATAAAGTAGCAATTTGGTTTTAGCTATAAGTAAATAAAGAATGGAAATATGGAATTAAAACGGATATATTGTGTTTAGTACATATGAATGCAACACTTTTTATGAAGTAATCCATCTATGATCTGTCCCTCTTGTAATGCAACTCTTCTGGTCTAACCAGAATCTGTATCATACTTAGAAGCTTCATTCCTTTTCAGTGTGATTTTCTTTGACTATGTGTCTAACATTTAGGGTTATCATATGAATATGCAAAAGGGCACCTATTATTCCTGTGGATCTTTCTTGTTATGCAGAAAGCTATAAAGGAGTGACAGGTACTATTAACACTTGTTCTATTTATATCAAGGGAAATTATTGAATTGAAAATATCTAGCAAATATAGATGTAGGTTCATGCCCATTATTGGCAATTTTTGTACTCTTCTACTGAGTTACAGATGATTTAATCAACCTGGCAGAAATCCCATGATAGAAGCAAAGGAATTCCCAAGAAGCAGATTCACCACTGCAGATCTTGTGTCATGCTGCAGTTGAGGCAGGGAAAAAAGCAGGGAAATCAGGGAAATAGGGGGGGAAAAGTCTAAATGGGATGTAATTTGAGCCTATGGACCTATGGCTAATATGGCATATGGGCCAAGAACACCCTCAGCTCCAACACTTATCTGTAAGTGTGCCCTTCATCTAAGTAGTCTTGCAGCTAGTGGAATGTGGGAGTGTCTTTTCAGTACCCTTTCAGAGTTTAAGGGGAACTTCCTAGTTCCATACAACAAAAACAATGGCCAAATGATATACAAAAAATTATTTTAATAGTGTATTATACGGAAGGAAAAAAAAGTGAGTTTTATTCACATAATGTATTTTGCAATATTGCATAATTATGCTCAGTACTGAAAAAAAATGACCTTACTATCTCAGATATCAAAATGGAAATGTAGTTTATAAGACAGGACCATCTTTTTAAAAAAAAAAATTCACTCACGACACAATTGTCTATCTGACAATGACAATCATCAGGCCACCTTTTATATTATAGCAACTGTTTCCTTTATTTTGCAGTATTTGTCTTGGTCTCATGACATGGTTAACCACTTACTATTTTTTAACTTAATTAATAATATATGTATTTTACTAATTGCATTAGCTTGTTTACTTTAAATTCCTGATATATAAAAATCAGTTTTGACTTTGTTATCAGACACACTCACTTAATAAAGGAGTTCACCTCACACCATACACTGTCTGCTTTATTAGTGTATTTTGAAGAAATATTTTTCAAATGAAAGATTTTAACTTTTTTAGTGGAGATTCTGTGAGACAAAGGAAGCTAACAACACCTAAGCAAACACATTTCCCCAGATAGCAACTAGTGATCCAAGTAGTTGCCTGGGTTTTGATCATCATAAACAAAGAGTTAAAATCTTGATGTACATCTATGATAGTAGCCTACTCTAGTAATTTCTTTGCTGATTGATAACTGTGGTTAAATTAGGATAAGAAAGCTTATTGTTATATTACTTAAATATCAGTAAGAAGCTGTTATTTACATAATAATGATAGCTTTGTAGAAAGCAAACTGCACAGAATTTAAGAAATTATAATATTATTTCTGCTGAAATTATTTTAATTCTTCTTAATTCTTGTGTATGTACATTTCTATTTTTTTTTTCTGTTCAACTAGATGCTGTTTTACCTTTGTGACAGAGTTTGGTATTCCAACTCCATTCCCAGTAAAGAATGACATATAATGATAAGAAGCACATGGAAAATGCAATCAGAATTTTTTAGCTAGCAAAAGGCAAGAAAAAAGCTCATGGCCCTTATGAATACCACTTTGCCTGTTCAGATGGCACATTAGTGAAGATGAAGTCCTTCCCTGCTTACTTCTTTACACCTGGGCCTAAAATCCCAGGGAAGTCATAGAGAAGGCTCAACTGTAGGAGTCTCCTTTCAGTTGTGCATGTTCACACATCTGAGACACGACCTAACTCTTAGCATGCACAATTTCTTCTGTGATCAGTCTTATTCCTATCAGCAGTATATGGTAACATCTGGTTTATCACCACAGTCTTTCCTAAAGTAAAATAAAAAAGTAATATATAGGAAAAAGAGAAAAAAAATAGGACAAAGAAAATGTGGGATATGAACACACTTTCCTTAATAATGTCATACATAAAATTGCAGTTTAAAAAAGTATTGTTTACTCTGAAATTTTTAATATTATAAACATTAGGTCATTATGACTTAGGGCTTTCTTTCCCCTCAAAGAATCACAAAAAACATGCATGAAATTATGGAAATGAAAAAAAATAAAACTGAAAAAACCAACTGCCTTAAGACCACATGTCTAAAATATTGCAAATGTCCCAAAAAGGATGTCTGCATTTGCGTGGTATCAGAAAAATGAGCTGGGTGATGAATATCTTGAAACTGGATTTCCAACCAGAATCCTATAGGTAGTTCATTTTCCCAAAGACTAAGGCCACTTTTCCAATTCAGACATTGAATTGTTTAATTGTTCTCAAAGACATACTTGTGAATATCTTTTTTTGTCAAAGAATACAGAAATCTTTGAAAATTTAATTTTCTCGCTGCTCTTTATATTAAAAGTAAATCCTATATAAATAATTGTTTTGTAAAACAAACATGCATCTGGGCTGAAAACCAAGTTTTATTTTGATATGATTTAAACTAGAGATATTAAACTCTAAAAAGTAGGATTTGTAACAGAACCACTGTAGTTATAAGCATACATTGTTAGATTAACTTTCTAATAATGTACAACTTAAAGCAAGTTCCATGGGAAGGATCAAAAATTGGCTTGGTTATCTGTTTGGCTACTATAAATAAATGATTCATCAAAAGGAGAGTTGTGGAAGTGAGTATTAATGCTTGCGGTAATATTTTATTAATTCCTATATTTTCCTGTCCATACAGTTTAGAGCGTGATCTAGCACACGGTATCTTTGAACTGTGCTGTAATCAATAGTTGCCCTTCTAAAAGCACACTGCAAGTGAATCTATGTGTAAAATGAAAAGAAATTCTAAATAAAATATATGACAAGACTGGGATGAAACAAATACTAGAATTTTCCTTCTGCCTACTGCATAGTTCTTGATTAATGGTCCTCTGTACTACTGCTACTACATGGATTTATCATTATTTGAGTTATGGGACTCATTCATGTTTTTAAACAACACTGGATAAATGACAATCCTTCAGCTCTATTTCTGTGTCCCAACAAGCCTAGTGCATTGCATTTGAACAAGACCATTTTAATTTCTCAAAATTATAGAGAAAATCTCCTAAGAAGGTGAGTATTGGCGCAACAAAAACTTGGAGGAAAACCAACCACTTTCTGTAGCTTCATCTCTGTCTGACTCTGTAGATGGTCTCAGAGTAAGTACAACTGAAGCACTGGGCGTTCCCCCTGTGTACACCCAGCCAAAGGATGTTGGTATCCATGAAGAATTTTTGAGAACTGTCTTCTTTCCTCATGGACCTCCAGAATGACTGATGCAGACAAGAGGCCCTACTTCCCTCCAGGTTATTTTGTCCCATTCTATCTTGTCTTGGAAATCTTGTCGAGTTCTTAGAAACTATGCAAAGTAAAGTTATTATCAAACTAAACCAGACTTACTGTGTCAAATTGACAAACCATGCTATTTGTGAATTTGTGCTCACGAAAGTTCTTGCTGACCTTGACCAGATTTATAGTGCTGAACTGCTAAATCACACAACTGATGAATCTGCAATTGAGAATGATACCCTCAGTACTGGTGCATCTGACATCTCATTGAATGCAATTAGAGTGCTGAATTGGTTACGATCAGAAATTAAGCCTAGCTGCATCCAGCCCCTTTGATCTCTGAGGACTAGCTGGAAAGTAAAAGGGTTTATTTTCTGCCCAATTTCTACACTCTTAATGCAACACACTCCTCACAAAATCAGTAAAATCTTTCATGTTCTTTTGTTTAGACTATAGATATGTATGTAGCTTTATGGTGAACTAGGGAAAAATTGTCATGTAGTGCTTTCCAATTGATCACCCTACAAAATCTTTCATACTGTACTATTATTCACATGGACTCCTAGCAAAAAGGAACCTCGTAAATTGTCTGTAATGGCCAGAGGCTGGGAAAGGTTAGGGGCTCAGGAGTTTATCCTGAAAATTAAGAATGCCCAATCTTGGTATCTGTTTTTAATGTTTCTTCCAAAAGACAAGCAATAAAGCACAGTTTCGAATTTCAAGACCAGCACAACCAGCAGGGAGAGGAACAGGTATGAAACAGAATTGAGAGGAAGAGAAGAGACTGAGTTTCCATCAGTGTTACTGTTACAACATCCCATGCTATCCTACATTAAACGGGCTGACAAAACTAAAACCATTACATGTTCAACCTCCTCAAAGCAGGCTTTGGATCAGGCTTCAGAGATACTGACCATAACGTAGGAAAAAACTTAAGACACATAATAAGAATGGCAGAAGCTAATATGTTAAGTGGTCAGACACTGAAAGTATGCTCATTGCTGGGTGATGCATGTGAGAGCAGAGCTCTCCTTTTGAGCTAGATATTTACATGCTACCTTTCAAAATCTTGAGCTAGGTTCACCTCAAAGACAGACAGTGGAGAGTCTCCCTTTTGTCTCACAGCTCAATGGCTCTGAGAAGATGTGAGTTCAATTTCATGCTGTTTTTGAGGGGTGTTGAAAGGATAAAGATTTGAAGTAGATGACCTAACCCCAAACTACAGCATATTCTGGAGTAAGAGTACCCTCACTCCTTCTTGTTGAAGTAGAATTATGCATTGGGCCAGAAGGTAAAGCAAAGCATGGACTTTGTAGCCATAGTGGACGAGACAGGGTTTGGCATCTGGATTCCTGCCCCATTCAATGTTACTTACTCTGCAGATTGAGCATTCAAACTTCAGTATTACATGTTCTCTGAAGATCCTCAGGTTCCGTATTTGTTCCTTCATATCTTAGATGTATGACTAAGAACCCTCACAGCTGTCAGCATCTCCTCCCCTGTATCTTGTGATACCACCTGCTGCTCTTACACAATCCTACTGTGTATCCTACAACTGTTACCCATGGGTTCTCTGAAGAACATGCTGAGGGCTATGGCAATTGGAGATAAATTATTGCCTTAGTGTACAATTTTAAAGAAAGAAGTAAAGACCTTTTTCTGTCTCCTTATACTTTGAAAACAAACTTAAGCCAAATTGAGATAAAACAAACAACCAATCAAAAAATAGGACACAGTTACAAATGTCTATAAGAAAAAAAAAAAAAAACAAAAACCTGACATTTGCTCTACTGACATGGAGATTATGTCTCCCCTTTTATCCAGACGTTAGTCTGCAAGATTTCTTAAGAATTCAGTTTACAAAGAGTTCTATTTTCTCTATATGTTAGGCCTCAGGTTATGTCCTTTTTCTTGTGTAAGACACTTGCTTTTTATAACCAATCCTTTTTTTCTAAGTCCTTCCCAGAAGCCTAAACCGATCTAATCTGTTTTTCTTCAAATGCATTGATTTCTTTCTTATTTGGGAGATTATCTGACCACCCCTTTTAATTAAAATAAGTATTCTTTTTTCTCCTTAGAGATGTCTCTTTTTTAGAACAGATGTTATCTTTTGTACCTGACTGGCCAATTAACAACTGTTCCAATAAGAGTAATCCTTATCTCCCTATTCTCTCTTTGGTGAGTCAGCATGCATCCTGACTGAATCTGCACCAAATCTTTTACTGGCACATTAAAAACACATTGGATACAAATACCTCAGTAGGAAAAATGTATATAGCTTGCTATTGGCTCTTGACTGAGACTGAGTAATAAGCCAGTTTGAGGTGACAAGGGGCTGTAGGGACTGATGCTTTACATCTTCAGCTGGGTATTTTCTCTTCAGCAAAAACTTTAACTACAGAATGTAAAACAGAATGTGTTTTACACACTACAGAATGTGTTTCCCTTTCAGATAATCACTATTTAGTTATAATAGGAAAGAATAAGATTACTGGTGAATAGAGGTAATTAGAGTAGCCTCTTTACTCCAAAATGCCCTACAGCTTAACAATTTCATTCTTATAGCATGGAGATTTCATTCTTAGAGCACAGAGATTCATTCCTCTCGAAATGGTTCTGAATCTTGCAATGACCCACCTTGGGTCTCTCCCATATTGGGTGAGCTTTTTAACCATTGAACTAGCAGACAAAAAGCCTGCAGTATAGGGCTTCAAAAAAATATGTGCAATCCATGTTTTATGCATTAGCCAATTCACTTTTAGGTAAAGACCACAGTCAAGACTGACAGAGAGATGACCTGCTTAAGTACCTTGATGAGAGTTGATGCTAAGGTTCTTCTGAGCATGTTAGAAGAAAGACTGGATGGCCAAAACAGCTTAACATAAAACTCAAAAGAATCTCTGGATTTAAGGTTCTCCAGAGTTGTACAATGGCTGGAGAGGAAGTCTGGCAAAGCCCATTAAGGATTGAGTGGTGGGTATCTCCTTATCTTATATAATAACTGAAACTTAATTAAAATAAGGCAATGCAACAAATCTGAGTCAGCAGTTGAGATGCACTGACTTTGTATATGCCTAGCTATGAGCAAGTGTGATGCAATACAGCTAAACACAAAGCTTTTAAATCGTTTTTATGATCTGGTTAAAAACCAAAATTAAACAATCCAGATGTTGCTAAACTGGTAGATGTAAGACATATATTGAAAACTATAATGCACAGAGCTAATTTCTATATCACTATAAAGTAATGCATCTTTTTTGTCTTAATAATTTTCACTTTTATTTTAAGATGTGGGAAAATCACTGTGGTTAGATTCAAACAAAGTCAAGTACAGATTTAGGAAATAGAGGTTCTCTTGTTAAAAGAAAACACAAGAGACACCTCCTTAGTACATCTTTTAGCCTCTTCTAAGTCTTAGCACTGAGGTTCTTGTCTTTTGGTCAGGTTTGTTACCTTGGGACTTATTAATGTGTCTGCTCAGCTTCCAAACTCAAAATAGTTTGAATGTAGACTCTTTGTACTCCAGCCATGTGAGGTTCTGCTCATCTCAATCTTCCAGAGTGTTTGCATGTACCAACCAACTGCCCAGAAAGGTAAATTACAGCTAACCAATTTGCTTTTAATACCTCTTCACACCTGTGTAATGGTAGCGTTGCCTAAATAAAACCCATCTGATGATGATAATCTTTGGAGAGAACACCTGAAGTGTTTCACTGAGGTTTTGGCTAGGAGTGCATGGAAGAAGGATATGTGCATCACACTGCACAAAACATGAAAGCAGGCGCTGGGGAGAGAGTGATGGTCTGCACTGTGCCATGTCTGAACACAGAGCTTTATGTACCAGGGATTGTGGCCACTCAATAGTAAAAGGGCATGTGCTGCAGAGGAGGCCACTGTGCTCCTCAAGGCTCACAAGTGGATTCTGTGGACATGCTTCAAATTTAATCTGCACATGTACAATATATTTGATGCATTGACGATGCAACAGATAATTTGCATTTGTAATAACAATATATCTGGAAGTCTCAGAAAAAATTACTGCATTGGACAATACAGGATTTAAGTCCTCTCACTTCTCTGGTAAATCCATTTCAGCTAGTCACATGCCAGCTAGAATGTTTAGACAAATGTGACTGCTGGCATTAAAAACTGAATAAATTGTTCAAGAGATTGGACAAGTGCTTTTTTTTCACAGTCTAAAAAAAGTGGATAGAGGAGGTGTTGGGGAGTGTGTGCCTTAAGTAGGTGCCAAAAAAGTGCCTGAACAAATGAGTAGATTACTAGCCTATCCACTTTCATCTCCTCGGAATTTTATTGTGTGTGTGTGTCTTCCTGATGGGAAACAGCACTAATACTCTACAGGTACAAGAGTTGTAACAATGGGGTGTCTTCTGTCCACTAACAAAGTTGGTATAGTGTTCAGCCTTCAGTTATGGTAGAAAAGGACTGAAAAAAGTGTCCTACAATTCAGTTTTGTACACTAACTATTATGTAGCTTTTGTCTGAAAGGCTTGAAACAGAGATAGACAGTGTCATACTAAATCTCAACATAAGGCAGAGATCAGCCCTAGGACTGAAGGCCAAAACCAAAATATGAAGGTAAATTTCTTCTAGATTAAAAAGAAATACAACCAAATACAGTGCTATATACTTATTTCCTTCTATCACCACATAGAGGTAGAGATGCTTGCAACACTTTTGATGTTTATAACACTGTATCACTTAGGATATTGAAAATATACGTATCTAAAACATATACAGTAAAATTATTCAGTTAATGTTGCAGCCTTTTGCTCTCACTGGCATGAAAGGCATATCTCATCATGTCTGTCTGTCTGTCTGTGTCACATAGATGTGGCATGCTCTAGCTGAAAACTCCAAATCTGAAATGCCTTTCCCTTCAGTTAGACATAGTATTCCAAAGAGACACTGCTACAGAGCCTTCTTATATTTTGAAGTAATTTACATTCTGTTATGTTCTCACACTACTTGATGTTTTAAACATGCAATAAATAAAGAATACAATTAATTTGGATTACACTACTTGATCTGAATTATACACAGACTACATAGTACAGGAAACTTATTAGCTAGAATATATCTCCTAGAAATTACGTAATGAGAGCAGTTGCAATTATTGTCTGTGCATGCAGTATTCAGGAAATGTCATGAATCCACCTCATGCTGTATATTGATTGGACCTGTCAACTTCAATGGAAAATCCTCAGTATAACTCACATCAGAACCTGGCACTATATTTGGATCTCTCAGACAGCTAAATGATATCTAAAATTACATATAAGCAAACATCTTTCTATTGACTATGCATTGGAGAAAACTCATGCGTATATTTTAATTCAAAGATGCTGGAGCATGTCAAGTGCATGATGTGCTCTTCAGTTATATTAGTTTTCGGCAGGGGTTTGGAAATAGCAAAACAGAAAATATGACTATGCCGCTCTAAAAAAGTCTGTGGTATGCCCACATTTTGAACGAAGTACGCAGTTCTGATCTCTTCCTAACTCTAACAGATCTAGTGGAGCTAGAGGGATCTCTGGACAACATGGGACAGCTTCTATAAGGTAAGTCCCTCTAGTCTGGGTAGGAGGTGGTTGAGGGAGCTCTGATAATGTTTGTAAGAGTGCCAAGGTAAAAGCGAACCAGAAATGATTGTTATTCCTTGTAATATATGAGCTAAAGGCATTAAATGAAGTTATTAGGTTGTATATTTAAAACAAACAATAGGAGGCACTTTTTTTTTCTCATAGGGCAGTTAAACTATGGAAATTGTTACCACAGGAGGTTATAAATGACAGAAGATTATGTGAACTGAAAGAGTGATTAGATAAACTCACAGACAAAAAGAATCTTTTAAGGCTACAGCACACAAAGATAAAAAAAATCTGACTGCACCTCCCAAACCTGTCGGAATTTAGGATGCATACCAGGAGAATAGCTACTAAATAAGTACCTTGCTATTAAGTACTCTTCTAGGCATTTGTTAACAAGCTCTGTAGCAGGCAGGATGCTGGAGCTAGACTAATCTTTTGTCTGTTCAGCCCAGATTATGCTTAAATTATTATTCCTGGTTTAAAGGATTTGCTTTCAAATGAATCGCATTTCAGTCTGCTGCTTGTTTCACAGTGCATGTAAGTCCTTGAGGTGAGCATTTATCCACTGCTGGCACAAATGGCAGTGGTGCTCCCCAGCGCAGTGCACAATGGCGTTTCCCAAACCAGGGGAATATCAGGGCAGCTAAGAGAGCTGCCAGCACCTGCAGCTTCTGTGGCGGTGGCTGACAAGACCTGGGCAAGGCCAGAAGCAAGAGTGAGCAAGCCCCCCGCATAAAAGGATCCCTCCAAGAACACTATCAGTCAGGGCATGGCATGGCAGCTGCTGCAGGGTATGCAGGAAGGGCACAGAAGCCCTTCTGTGCAGAAAGCTGCCTCCTGGCAGAAAGCTAGAGCCTCTCTAAGCTCTGCACCCAGCATCACCAATGCAGCTGCCCACAGTGCTCCAGGGGGAACATGCTGACACTCAGGAGTCAGCTTCAGGTGTGCTCTGCAGAAGGAAGGAGTGAGCACACCCCTGGGGAGGTGCATCCAGGTAGAGGAACTCCTTTGATTACTGACAGAGTGTGAAAGAGAGAGGGACACCACTGGAATTTCACCCTACTTTCCCTGTGACAGGCCTGACAGGCACACAGGATGCACAATATGGAGCATTCCTTGTCCACTTTTGCCCTGGCTGAACACAGTTATGTAAGAGATAGGGAGCAATGACAACAAGTTCCTGCCTAGAACAGCAGGCACATTTTCTCTGTGACTTTTCAGGTGCCTGGGCCTAATAGTGTGAGGCTTTGCAAGTGGAACTGAACAACAGCCAGGACAATGGTTCACCTAGCTTGGAAGTGTCACCAAAGTCCTAAAGGGAAAAGGAGTCCAGGAAGACCAGACATTCCTCAAGAAGAAAATCTTGAAGATTCAGGAGCAGGCCATTACCATATGTGAAAAGACAAACAGGAGCAAAAGACTGTTCTGTTTGAACAGAGAGCTTTGGCTGGAACTCAGGGTAAAAAAGGGAGTTTATCACCTTTGAAAGAAGGGGAGGGTGACTCAGGAAGACTACAAGGATGCCATGAGGTTATGTAAGGAGAAAATTAGAAGGGCCAAAGCCCAAGTAGAACTTAATCTGGCTACTGTTGTAAAAGACAACTAAAAACACATCAGCAACAGACAGAATCCACTAAAGAAACTGAGGGAGCTGGCAAAACAGTTCACCAATATACTTAAAATTATTTACCAGCATTCCTGGCTAACCAGGGCAGTGTCAACTGACTGGAAGTTGGCAAATGTGACTTCCAACAACAAGGTGGACCAGAAGGAGGATACAGAGAACTACAAGCCTGTTAGCATGGCCTTGATGCTGGGTAAGGTCATGGAGCAGATCATCCTGAGGGCCATCACACAGCAGGAACACGACAACCAGGGGGATGAGGCCAAGCCAACACGGGTTTAAGAAAGTCAGGTCCTGTCTAACCAACCTGATTATTTGCAACCAGGTGACCTGCCTAGTGGATAAGGGAAAGGCTGCAGATGTAGTTTTTCCAGACATTAGTAAAGCCTTTGACAATGTCTCCCACAGGACCATCTTGAAGAAATTAACTACTTATGGCTTGGATGGATGGACTGTTTGCTACATAAAAACTGGATGGCTGGGCCCAGAAAGTGGTGTCAATGGAGTCAAATCCTGTTTGCAGATTAGTGGAGTTTCTCAGTTCTCAGTATTGGGGCTGGTCCTATTTGAAATCTTTATCAATATTCTGGATGAGGGAATTGAACTCAATTAGTTCACAGATGACACCAGTTTGGGTGGGAGTGTTGATCTGCTGGAGGGTGGGAAGGCTGTACAGAGAGATCTTGACAGACTGAATCAATGGGCTGAGAATGACAGCATGAGGCAAAGTTCCAAATCCTGCACTTCAGTTACAGCAATGCAGCGCTATAAGCCTGGGGTAGAGTGGCTGGAAAGCTGCTCAGAAGAAAGGGACCTGGGGCTGCTGCTTGACAGCAGCTGAACGTGAGCCAGCAGACTGCCTGAGATGGCCAAGAAGGCCAATGGCATCCTGACCTATATCAGCAATAGTGTGTCCAGCAGGACCAGGCAGTGATTGTCCCTCTGTACTTGGCACTGGTGAGGCCAAACCTCAAATTCTGTGTCCAGTTCTGGGCCCCTCACTACCAGAAAGACATTGAGGTGATGGAGCGAGTCCGGAGAAGGGCAACAAGGCTGGTGAAGGGTCTGGAGCACAAGTCCTGTGAAGAGTGGCTGAAGGAGCTGCGGTTGTTTAGCCTGGAGAAAGGAGCTGCTCTCTACAGCTCCCTGAAAGGAGGGTGTAGTGAAGTGGGAGTCAGTTTCTTTTCCCAATAACAAGAGACAGGACAAGAGGAAATGGCTTGAAGTTGCACCAGGGGAGGTTGAAATTTGACATTAGGGAAGGTTAGGCTAGTCAAGCAATGCAATAGGGTGCCCAACGAAGTGATGGACTCAGCCTTCCTGGAGTTATTTAAAAGACTTGTAGATGTGGCATTTAGGGACACGGTATAGTGGTGGACTTGGCAGTGATGGTTTGATAATTGAATCTGATGATTTTAGAGGTCTCTTCTAACCTCACTAATTCTACGATTTTATGATTCTATAGGCATATTAAACCCAAAATATAGTGCTGAGACAGCAGTATCTTAGCTGTGTCTTAATATAAAGTTGAGGTGCTATGACATCCTAAACTTACAAATTTAATTTCTTGGCACCACACAAGTGGACATTGAACAGAATTTAATCTTTATTGCTTTGAATTAATGTTTTATCTCATATGAGAGAGAATATCTTATGTCCTTAAATTTATAGTGTAGACTTGGAATTTTACAAGTACTCACATCCTGAAATGTATTACAGTATTCTATTGAGATATGCACTTGTGTGTATATATATATATTTATAAGAAATACATAATAGATGCTGCAGTAGAGATATCTGTTATTGTATCTTGTCTGATTTCAATATATTTCATAAGGCCTACTTTTAGATTTACACTATCGACGGCTTCATACTTTTTATTCTGTGCACGAGCTTAACTGTTAAGCACTAAAAGAAATATTTGCTGCTTTTCTTCACAGCATTGCCTTTTTCTCTATAGAATTATACCTCTTGACCCTTAGAATGGTCAAGTTTTAATCCCAAGCCAGTAGCATCTACTCTGTATTTAAAAATGTCACTGCTTTTAAGTCCAATACCTACTAGTCCTGCAGGGCTAGAGGCAATAACTTGTAAAGGGAAAAATCCTCAGCTTTGCAATTGGACTCACAGACCTTGCTTCTAACCCTGCAGTCCTGTCAGCTATCAAACTTTGAAGTCATGACATTTTAAAGAAAATATAGAGAAGAGTTATTTTATAGGAACAGCAAACCAGTTTTAACTTACCTCGGGAAATTTTTATTGCTCTTTCTTGCCCTATGCTTTCAATGAGTAAGAGATGTAGTTTTACAGGTGGGTGCGTATGAAAATAACACTTGTAAATGCTTTAAAGAGTAACTCGTTCTAAAGGTTATATGATAGGAACAAATATGCAAATATTGGAGCACTTTTGGAAAAATGGAGGAATGAAACACTCACTCAAGGTCAGAAATACAGAAACAATTACCTCAGCTGTAACTTTTCTTGTGTTTTAATGTCTAATATCTTTTTATCTTTCAGGCCATCTAACATTAAAACTAATTAAAATGATTGCAGCATTAGTTGAATTAAACCATCCTTCATTTTCAATGGTATCTTAATTAATACCAACATGTAGTACAATGCAAACTGTAATTTTCTGCAGATTCCTGTAAGAGAATTATAAGAATACTAGTACTAGTACTTCTTCAGAAAAATATTAATTAAATCACTTTAAATGTCAAATATTTGACAGCTCCATTTTTCTATGTTTCACAAATTTCCAGTTTTTAACTCAGTTGACTATAAAAATAAATCAAAATTTATAAATTTTAAATAGAATTAATTCCACTTCTATTGAACTTACTGTATTCAAAGTCTGGGCTGTTTTTCATTTCATCAATTTAAACTCTGGAATAACTTTCTGTGAGTAAAATTCAGATTTTTTTGGTAGAAAAATCAAATGTAGGAATTTTGTAGGAATTAAAAAATGCCATAGTCCATTGCTTCTCTGAGACCATGGATCAGCATAATATTTAAATCTGTCTATAACTTCATACACTAGTGATTTCAGCAGATTTGCTCATGTAGTCAAAGATATTAATATGCTCAAGTTTCATGTGAAATCACCACTATTTCCATTTCAGAATCACAAAATATCAATGAATTAAAATTCAAAAGTAAGGATCAGTGGTCATATATTCTATATGGCAAAATACTATGCTGCTGTACTTGATAATCAGAGCACATAATTCTTGAATTTTAATCCTGATGACCTTTAAAAAATGTAAATTAAATTAACTTTATAGTAATACTGTAATTTCTCTTAATAATGTAAATTATTATTCATGATTAAACTCAGAGTGCAGCAAATACTGTAAACATATTTATGTTAATTTAATAGCTTTTTGCAACAATTTGCAGAATTAGCAATAATTGTTGTATTTTTAAAAAATAATAATGAAAATCACAGAAACATGCCTCTTTATCAAAACTTATTTTAAGGACCTCACTGTACATATAATGTAATTCATTTACTGTATCAGCCCCTTCTCTCCCATTTCTAAAAGAAAGATGACTGATAATACATTCCAATCTTGTCATTTCCATGATCTTGAACTATTTGTCTTGATGTTTCTCAAATGCTTCAGCTCCTAAGAGAAATCACTTGAAGTCCAGAGTACCTATACAAGATTGTTAGTATGACTTGTGCTGAACAAGGAAAACATCTTGGAACAAGAAAAGATACCCCACCTTATTTATTTGTTGACAATATCAATAGGCAATTAAATATTCACTAGTAGCTGTAAAAAAAAGTTTCTTTGTTAAGCAAAGTTCATGTTAACATTGTCTTACGTAATTGTCAGTCATTACTGTTCAATGTCATTGGGAAATGTACATTTGCTGCAAGAAATGCTGGGACAAGTCCTGGCAGAAGTCAGTAGATGGCAAGAGAGATCATGCTACTCTACTTTCCGCCTGGACCCTGTAGTTCTTCCATGACTGAAATCATGTGAAACCCAAGTTTCACTGCTGACATGAAACATGACATGGTTTGAGTAGACAGAGTTCCATGGAAGTACCTATCAGAAAAATGAACAGCTACATCTGAGGAAAACATGTTATTGATGCAGCTGCTCTTGTGCTACTCATAGGGTTTAGTGAGAACTGTGGCCTGAAAGGGAGGACTTACTGACAGAGTATAGCTGGGGATACAAGGATGGCAATGCAACTCAAGAAAGACCATAGCCTGGAGCAGCTCTGAGGAAAAGAAACAGTGCACTACTTGAGATGAGTGTCAGGAAGAAGCAAAGCTTATTGCATAATGCCTCTGTGCATATTCTGTCCAAGAAATTCTTTTATGTCTGTACATAGCAGATGGCACTTTAATTAAAAGTTCTCTAAACTTTCCTAAAACATCTTTTTGATTTCTGTGTTCAGCATGTTTATGTACCTCCCCCAGCAAATTAACAGGTTTTCAAATATCTTATCCTCATTTAACAGTGATGTATGTGAACTGCTTCATGATGAAGGACAAATCCAGCACTACCTGCACGATGTTAATATAAGTTTTGCTCAAGCCTGTAGTAAATGTGGTGTATATGAAAGGTGATCACAAAAGTGAAGGATGGGAAAAGAACATGAGGGAAAATGGTCTTGGATATGAGGAATAAATATTTAAGAGTTTTTGACAAATGAATACCAATTAAATTATTGGTTAATACCAATTTATGTTTGTAATAGCCTTAGGAATTAATTAGAAAAAATAGCAAAATTATGTGAATAGGATGTCCTCTCAAATAATGGAAAACAGGTGTGTTTGTAAAAACAGTATTTTCCTCAAAACACTTAATTTCTGATTTAAAAGTCAATTGATGTAGTCTTTTAATCAACTTTGTAAAAATTACTTTAGAGGTAAATGTATACACTAAAAAACAAGCTGCAACATTAGATTTCATTAATGCTTCAAAAATATTCTGCCATAAATCTTGGTTTTCTCTTGACATTTAATTGCTTACATAGTATTTTTGTTCCTTTGATTTGAGAAGGGAAACCTTGATGTACAGGAAACATCACTGTTCATATAACTGAGTCTCTAAGCATTCACACAGTTGTCTACACAATGTTATACATGTAGATAGTCCCATCTTTACATATTTAAGTCCATGAAGAATCTGGCTCTAATGCAACCATGTACACAATGAAACTGTGTTTTTGAAAGCTGAAATACAACCAACAGCAGCAACCTGATTGTTTGCTAATTCTGTGGATTGTTTCACAGAATTTATATAAGAATTTATGTATGTCCTAGTGTAGTCAGCACACAGTCTGCTTCTTTATTTGTATCATGTTTAGAGATTTCCTGTGAAATTGCTGCTGCAAAGGTCACACTGAGGTTTTGTGAAGGTCTTTCTGGATATGTTGCTTCTGTGTCCGCGAGGCAACATATTAAACATAGGCATAAATGCATGTAATGTAAGCACTGCTTCCTGTGACAAGTAAATCACCATATTAATGAAAGGAAGAGGCCTCCAGCTATTGCGTGACTCCTACATTTTTCATTTTACCAGCTTTGGGTTCTTTTACAAATGCACACCATGCATTATACACAGAGAGCTAGAATAATCGTTTTAACTGTTCATTTTTCCTTTTAGGTAAATGAAAGGGGGTTGCTTCATAAAAGAAAAGACAGTATATAAAAATATCTAAGCTTTATTTTGGAAAAGCAAATTCTTCACTAACTCCCAAGGGAATTGCGTGGAGAGCTCATGCACACACAAACAGAATGTGTATGTATTTATGACTCTAGCTATGAAGTTACAGCAAGATACTGTATTTCATTTTGTATTCACTATCAACCACAATTGCTTCTCTTTCCAGCTAATCTTTCATCTCTGCAGTTCCTCTCTGGAATCTCATTAGATTAATAGGTCACTAAAACATTGTTTGATCATATTTCTCAACCGCTTTTCTTCAGCTTATGAGTCAACTCTGCAACATATGAAAGCCACATCATTTTTGCACTCATTTCCTCTAACATATTTTAAAAATTTAGAGCTAAGAAAAGATCTATTTCTTCCCACCTTCTCTTCTGTGTCACAAGGTAGTAGGTATTTTAATTCAAGACTAACATGAAAAATAGCTAACTACACAGATTTCAAACTCATCAGACTGAAAGATGTGCAAAATCCATCATCCAACAGATAAGATGGTTGGAGGATATGCAGAAGAAATTAACTCTTGAAAGACAACCAACAGCAGCATGAACTGGATTACTGGAATCTCATGATGCCCAAGTAGATCTACATCAATACCTGGCATCTGGCTATATATTGTTGACAAACTTTGTCATCTGATGTTTGGTCTTACTATCTTCTATTCTTCTTAGTGTCCCAACAAACGTGAAACATGAAATATTCCCCTTCCTTTGCAAGTCCAATGAAAATAGAAATATATATATGTCTACAAAATATTTTGATAGTTTAATCCTCTACTGAAACCAAGCATCAGGGCAGTGTCCAATTTAACACACAATGCTTGATGAAAAGGCAAAACAGTTGGAGAGAGCACAGAAGAGAGCAACAAAGAAGATAAAAGATCAGAAAACATGACCTATGAGAAAAACTGTAACAACTGGCATATTCAATTAAGAAAAAGAAAACCTGAGAGGAAACGTGACAACAGTTTTCTCATGTATAAGAGGTTGCCAGGAAGAGAAAGTTCTGTCCTGCCCTTTTCTGCCAGACACTGGAAAAAAAGTACCTAGACTGAAGTAGGAGTTCCTAAGGAAAACTTCCCAGCTGTAGACACAATGAAGCCTTGATTCTATTGCCCTGGGGAGCTGTGGAATTGCCATCATCTCAAGCTTTTAAATCTACAGAACATTCTGCTGGGAATGGGTCAGAGGCAAAGGCTCCTTCAATATGTGCTATGAGCCAGTGATTTCTTCTAAAGAGATCTGCACTCCTGAATGTGCTGAAGCGCCTTCCACTACCCATGACTAGAATAGGACTGTGCTGCAGCTGGTACATTTGAGCACAAACTTGGGAACTGGACAAGGTAAAACTTGGCAGTTTATCCTCAGGGCTTAAAAAGCTTTATGACTTTTTTTTTTTTTTTAATTGTTGTATGCTTGTCTCAGAATTTGCACAGATGCGACCTATTAGATTTCAGAACTGAGCATAGCTGTTTTACAAATGCAAATGTAAGATCTATAACCAGCTGAAGTAAGCAGAAGAGTTTCAGCTGGCTTTGATGGTTTTGGAGCAGGTTTGCAGTGTGTGTGTTCAAGGTCGTGTATGGGCATCTGTGTGTGTGTGTGTGTGCTGGGGAGAGGAGGAAGGAAACATTTATACACCCACTTGCCCTGACTTTGAAGTGTTGGCCTTGTCTAATTGACTCAGGGGTGTATTTAAACTGCCTCATTTAGGAATTGAAATTACTGTGGCATTCTGGCTCAGAACAGAAATAATGAAACAGCCTAATCTCTGGGGTGGAGAGGCTCCCCATTTGCCAGTTAAGAGACTCAATCTCTACACTTATATGAAACCCTAATTATAATCTGAATACATGCTTTACAATCAAACTGAACATGTTTTTAAGCATTGGGCTTATCTTAAGTGTCTGAACAGTGCTTCAACAGGAATATAATATGAACATAAACCAGAGTATCATGACTCACAAAAAAGGGAAGTAAAGTTTAAACATTTAAAAGGTCATATTTCATTTTTAGATGAGGCAGAAACTATTTTATATGTTCATAGCAATCGATTGGAAGCAGTTGAATTTTCTTAGTAATTTGTGAAGCTAATTAGTTGACACTGAGAAATCTATGCTATAAAGCATACCATAGTCAAATCAATGATAATAAGAAATACCTTTTCAGTGTTTTATTATTCTATACAGGAACACAATAATATTGCAGAAAATTTATTTTCTGTGGAAAAGGTCCCTTGTTAAGTATTGTATTCATCATACTGAAAACCAATGAGATTTGTAAAACAGACTAATATCAAACAGCATTAACAAAGTTCTTCCCACCACAGAGTTAAACTCAGTCTGCGAAACTGAATCATGAAGTAGGTCAGTGACCAAATGCCTAATTTTCTTACACAATGACCTCCTGTGAGGTACAATGTTCTCTGTGAAGTTATTTAGAGTAGACAATCCATATCACCTCTAGGAAGGTAGATAAGGCTCTATATTACACATTTTATAATTCTGAAACCCCTTTTTTTTTTTTTTTTTTTAAATCACTGACCTCTGCAAGTGACTCCTGTTGAGTTAAATAGAAACTTTGTGGACCAAAGAAGATATATGCTAATAATGTAGTATATTACATATAAACATTTTAAAAACCAAAGCTAAAGTGACTGGCAATTAGAAAGGACACTTTTATAAAAGTTGTATTTTCTTAACAAGTGTCACAGCCCTACTTTTGCCAACAGGCTCTGATTATTCTGATGAATTTATAACTGTCTTTTTCTACAAGCCTCCTCTGTGATCTTTTCCCCCCCAACACTTCCCAAAGGCTTGGCTTCCTGTGCTCAAGGTCACTTCTGTTCTGCCAGAACTGCGTGTCTTTTTGACTGCTGAGAAAACACCTGTGCCATAAGACAAAGGGTGTGAGAAGCAGGAACTCCCAGGACACACTTCACCTGCTGTCCCAGGCCCTGCCCTTGGCTCATGCCCGTGCTCTGCTGCTGTTACGATGCGCTTGGCCTTGCACCGTGCCAGTCCTGACCTCGCCTTGCTCACTTGACTTCCCAGCTTGGTCTCAGACCTGCCACATCACTGCAAGCTCTCTGGTGATCAGTGGGCTACGGCTGAACCTGCACCTTTCATCAGTGGTTCTGATGTCAGCCCCACCTTGCCGTGTGCGCCTACCCACTCCTGATGCTCTCTGAGGTCAAGGTGCTGTACCATAATACATGTAGACAAGGGACTTGTATAATAAGAATAAGAATAATAATTTTTTTCCTCATTTTTTGTCTTAATCCATTGAGAGCAATAAAAAAGCTTTAGCACCTTTCTGAAGAGGCTGGGATCCTTATTACAAGCTTTAGGAAAAACTGTATTGTCCAGTACAATGAGCAATGTTATGCAAATTCATACAATGCATTGAACAGGGAAAGACCTTGAGATGTCTTTTCCTATGGTATTGCCAGAATGGATTACAAATGTCCACTAATTAATTATACTAATCACAGGCATTTTTTTTTCCCTATATCACAGGAAACATTCAAGTTATGTTTGATTCCTTCATACTTTGAAATCTTGGCCAGGCAGCAGGATAGGGTGCTGTCACTCAAGGCTGTTAAAACATTCTTACAGATTTGCATACTAACAGCACAATGATCATTTCCCAATACATCCTGTTCTGTAAGCTGATCCCGGTATAATTGAAGAAGTTTTATTTGCACTAGTAAGATTTATTTTTCTTCATTTAAGAAGAATTTTCTCTATCCCTCATATTCTACACATCTATCCTAAACTCTGGTTTAAGGCAGGTCCACAAACACAGGGCTCTATCATGCTCCTATATACAATGAATCCCACAGATAGCTCCAGCATTAATAGAAAAGAACTGCTCTCTTATGGAGGTGAGATGAGCATCAGGAAATTTCTCTTTTCTCCCTTCTGAAATGTGATGGGATCCAGTGTAGATACTGGGCATCTCTGGCTTAGCCTTGAGGATGATTGGAGAATGCTTAGCACCCTTGGTTTGCTCTGGCAGATCTAAAGTTTTTTGATTGGGATGGGCCCTGTATAATTCAGGACTACTGGGTATGCACTGTGTATTTATGTTGTGCTGATCTCCTTAGCACAGGAGGAAAACCAGGCACAGAAAGTGATAGCTTTGGTGTGTGTGAGGGATATGCCCTGAAATATAGTACAAGGGGGGAAAAAAAAGTGTTGCAACATCTATGTGTGTTATGAAGGGCAGAGAAATTTCTCAGATTTTTGCTCTGTGAGGGGCCTGAGTTACGTGTATCTCACCCTCCAGGGTGGTGAGCCCTGCAGCACCAGGCTGCAAGGAGAGCCCTAAGCACATTTCAGGCTAAAACAAACCACAGACAGAACACAAGAATTATGGAACCAGTAAGTAAAGTAGATAATGCCTGTCTGTAGAAATGCAGGTGTGCCCTATTCTTGCAATGTGAAACAGTCTTGGATTGTGGCCTCCTTTTAGAGCTATGTCAGAATTGCTGATGCAGCAAGAATGTGAACATGATGCAAATGTGCCCAGAATCCAGAATTTTTCCCCTCATTTCTATTTGCTTGGAAATCAATTTGGATACAGAAACAGAATTTACGTAATTTTATCCCTCTACTCCTATAAAAGGTATTTTTTTTTCAGAATGATTCAACTTCAACAACAGTAAAAGTGGTTGTGGTTGAAACTTTTCTTTGAGAAGGAAGCTCCAGGCATTCAGAAGGAAAATGAGGATAGAACTATAGCTTCAAAAGCAAATAGTCTTGAAGGCCATCACAGAGTTCATCATATAAAAGGCCATCACAAAAATCCATAATATAATAGATGTATGTCTCACTGATCCTCCTGAATGTAAGCAACTAGACAATTGTCCATAAACATGTAATGTCATCTACAACTGTAAAGTATTGAATTAAGCTTCATTGAGATGTCTAATTCTCCATGTTTATTTCTACTTATGTACCCAATACTGAAAAGAAAAATATTCCAGGTACCCTGTTTCAGTATTTCACACTATCTGATGTATTCATCTCTCTGACCAATGCATTGCCTATTATGAATCACATTATGAAACAATAGTTTCCCCCCTTCTCTGTTGAGTTGGGTTTGGTATTGGTTTTTTGTTTTGTTTTCTCCTGTTGTTTTTGGGTTTGGTGTAGGGGTTTTTTGTGTGGTTTTTGTTTGGTTGTTTGTTTTTGTTTCTTTTGGGTTTTTTTGTTTTGTTTTGTTTTTTTGACAAATTAATTTCAATTTATCTAACTTTTGCCTAAATTCATGTAGGAGGCACTTGTTCTGGTTTTGGTCAATTCTAACAAAGCTGGTGAAGAATATTTCAAGTCTGCCTTGAAGTTCCTCCTAGCAGATAAAGAATGAAAAATGGTCTGCTGACAAACTGTGGCAAAGGTTTTCCTATTCTTTCCTTTCTCTCTAAGTTTACTGCAACATTTGATATTACACACCGTGAAATTTTGTTTTCTGCTCCTGAAACATATCTGGTAATTACTTGTATTACACTTGAATGCTTCTAATGGATTTAACACCCTAGAGACAACTTTTAATCATCCATGTGGAGTCAGACTTGAGGCTGAACATCCCAGGTTCAATAATCAGCCCTTTGTTATCTATTATCAATGTGTAACCACTGGATATTTATCAGGCGTTGTACTAATTACAGCATGGGGAACTGCTCTTACTTTTGGGCATACACTTACCTGGATTGATTGAGTCCTCTGCTACTGTTGTGAAAACTTGAAGGTACCCTGGGAGTGCTTTCTAACGCCTATGACAAATTGCTTTGATTTTCTCAGTAACAAAGTAACATGCTCTCAGATGCTCTCTATTTTTTTGGCTAGGATTTGGTACTTTTTCTCTTCAAAATAGCAGGTGATCATGCCTTCATTACTTTTCATGTTTTTCCTATGCCTTTACTCAAGCTGATGGTTAAACTAAACAGTGTTTCAAACCCAAGGAAATATTCACTGTCAGGACTTCTCAGAGAAACAGTTATCAATTTGATAGATCAGAAATCATGAGGCCAGCAGGACCAGGGAGTGGTTGTCCTTATTGTTCTCTGCAACTGCCTGAAAGGAGGGGATAGTGTGGTGGGAGCCCGTCTCTTTCCCCAGGTAACAAGTGACAGGGCAAGAGGAAATGGGCTCAAATTGCATTAGGAGAGGTTTAGATTGGATATTAGGAAAAATTTCTTCACAGAAAGGATTGCCAGGCATTGGCATGGGCTGCCAAGGGAAGTGGTTAAGTCAGTATCCCTGAGGTACTTAAAAGATGTGTAGATGTGGCACTTAGGGATATGGTTTAGCATTGGATTTGCCACTGTTAACATTAATGATTGGACCCAATGACCTTAGAGGTCTTTTGCAATCTAAATGATTCTATGATTCTATGTGATCTGTTAATACCCTAACTTTGCTTCAGGAAAACATAATCATACTCATGTTAGTCACTGTAAAATTTTGTTTAGGACCCTGAAATTAATTCTAACTTTTATTTCCCTTATAATTAGATCATTTATTTGAGAATCTAGGTTTTTTTCTACTAATTCTCTTGAAATGATAGTTGTTCTGTTTGCATCCTGATAGGCACCTGTTCTTTTAGGATAAGTTTGGTTTCAGATCACAATATATTACCAAGGTTTCATCATTACAGTCACCAGCAGTTCCTTGAGAATCTAAGCAGAATTTTTTCTAGTTAGCCTCCAACCTGTAATAGCTGTCTTTGACATGAGTAGATATTCAGTTCTTTGTAAGAGGTGCTTTGAAGTGTTATTTTTTGGTTCTACTTAATTCTATACAAATGAGATTGTCTTACCTCCTGTGGCTTGATCAATTCCACAAAAATTTCTCTGCAGGTGTCGCACAGGTTTCTCTTCTCAAGGCCCTGATTTTTAATCTGTTCCTGGTTCTCTTAATAATCTGATCTGTCAATGTTGGCCTAAATTTCATTTGTATGCTGATGATAGACAGATTGATGTTTTAAAATTAGCCCTTAATATTCCTTCTGTCACATCGGTGTTGCCTGCATGCCAAGCTGATGACAAGGTTTGAACATTTAGAAATTTTGTACAATTTAATGCCTCAGAAATATATGATGCCTAGGGGGAATATACACCATTTAAAATCCTCATTCTTTTCTAAATCGGTCGTTGTGGGCTCACTACAAAGAATTCTGCAGCAGTGAGGACCAAGAATCAGATCTCATAGCACTAAAATCATATGCGTCTTTTTATACATCACAAAGTGGTGGCAAGTGTGTAGCACTAGAGCTCCAAACCAATATGGTACACACCCAAAACAATAATCAGAATAGCCACTGGCAATTTGGAACTTAAGAAAGAAGAAATGAAATTAAATTCAAGAACTATATTGGCACAATTTTCAGAGTATCTTTTAATTTTATATAATTATAGATAGAGACTTCTGGAGCATGTGTTTTAAAACTTATTTGGAGAGTTTCAGTGTTCTTAAAAGGATTTTTACACAACAATTAGTAGATGGCATCAAACTCAGATGCAATTCCAGTGGACATACAGTGAAGAATGTCTCCAAAAGATAGTTTCTGGTAGAGCTCTTTGAAGAGGTTGCAGTAAAATCTGAAGCCAGGTTAATGTTTTCTGGTTTTGTGTTTTATCTGAATATGAAATGCAAGGCAGAACTGTTGAGTTTTGCTTCCTCAACAAATAGTCACTTAGTTTTAACAAAAAGTAGGGCCTACTTTTTCAATTAATTCATAGTTAAAAGAATTGAACCTGCCAAAATCTGAGGAGTTTTAGTATAAAATTTGAAAATCAATGTTTCTGTCAATAGGGTCTGGAATTCAAGGCAGACTGAAAGTTTGCATAAAATTTACAGTCTTCATTTCCAGCTTTCTATTTCTTTACACGTGAAATAAATTTCTCAAAAGCCCCCAAAAAAGTCCATAAAAGTAATCTCTTATCTCTAGATGAAAGGAGGTCAACTGATTATAGGTTCTCATCTCACACGTCAGAATAAGAACAGTATGTTCAGACGGTCTGCTACAAATAAATACAACATGTATTTTTCATGTAACAAGTTTTTGTCATTCTCACATAAGGCTTACTGAATATGTAAGGTTCCCCCTAGAGATTTCTAGACAAGAAATTTTTAGGTACATTAAGTCATTTCCTCTTTGTCAGCATGACAGAGGAATTATTTTCCTTTCTTTTCCTTTCTTTTTCTGAAGCATGGGTATTTAAGAACTAAAATTCCTGAACATTAACCAAAATTGGTCAAATATTCTGTAGTTACAATGTTATTGATTTTCCTTAAACTGTATAAATTTGTATAGAAAAATGAATTTATCCAAAATGTAAACTTCTACCAACATGTCTTAGGAGAAAATATTTTTATTGTGAGTATTACAAACATTTTTATTTGAGTAGTGATTGCTTCTCTTGCTGCACATCTGATTAATTTTGTTCCTTTTCTTAGTGCTTCTCTTTGTAATTGGGAATAAGGAAAAAAATGGCTGGAAAATATAAGGAAAAAAAAATCCTAAAATAACTATACTGCAGGCATGTAATTTCTCATATCCCGTTGCCCACTGCATTGATTTTCTCTGTGTTAAATGCAGGCTTTCCTGTTCAAACAGAGCTGGTGGTGGCAGAGAGCCACCCTGCAGCTGGGCTGGGCACTCCCACTGGCAGGTCAGTGGAGTAGTGGAGTTTAAAACAATACATCACTGCACTGCCCTTCTGTTCCTGGTGATAAGGATGGCAACAGGTTCAGGATCTTACCAGGGAGATTCTCTGGGTCAAATCCACAGCTGTAATGTGATCCTTAACTGTAAGAGTTCAGGTTAAAGCCAGCAGACAAAGTGAGTAATGTGGTTCTTGACTGAAGCTGGACTCCCCAGAAAAGAGAAGAGGGTCTAGGAAAGCTGGGAACTAATTAATTTTATCTGCTTATGGATATCCTGCAAAAAAAGAGCCACCTCCACTTCCAGGACAAACTGTGAGCATTTTGGAGATACCTTTGGTGTGAAGAAATGTCACTGGGCACTGAGTACATGCAAATCATGAGCACATGGTCCTATGTAGTCAACCTAGACCACAAATTTTCCATGAAAACTGTACAAACATTCATATGCATGGATATACTTGGAATTTATTCATAACAGGAGCCTGTATCATCTTTGCAATTGCAACAAATAGCTTTACACCAATTTTTGTCATCCACAGTCTTAAACTAGCCCCAGGCAGTTCAGAGCTCCATGGAGTTTAGGCTTGAAAGGGAGGGCAGACAGCTCAGAAAGGGGCTTCACCCCATTCTCTAAGATGAAAATATTTCACTACATTTGCATTCCTTATTCAGATTAAAAGTCTGAACTTTTAATGTTTATGTTAACATATTCTTTTATGGCTAATGGAAAGTGTACATTGATGTAAAAATAGCTTTAACAGAAGAATGAAGAATCACTCTTCCAATTACTTTTGGTTAAGACAAGACACAGAAAGGCATTTTCAGGCAGGGTCAAATAAAACTAAATACCGGGATGCCTGCACATCTCCTCAATTTTGATTCAAGTTGCTTAGCTGTTAAACCTAATGCCTTTTTAATGCTATTCCTACCATACTGAGCCAGTTTCACTGGTGTGCTTTGCTTTGCTGGTTTGTACCTCTTCAGATATGCACAGCAGGCATGGACTGAGTTTATTCAGATGATTAGGGTGATTGGCATCAATGGAGCACTGTGAGACAGAATGTACCAGTAACTATAGCCCTTCTTTAAAAAATCAATGTCAAGTGTTGAGATCCCTTCTACCTCTTTAGCAGGCTAAGGAGGAATACATTACTCTTTATTTTAAATACAAAGAAGGCCACATACTTGTTTACATTTTTCTGTGACAATGGTAATATTACCATTGTAGTTGAATGGTAATATTAGTAACATTATCTTGTAGTTGAATGAAATTTTGGGCAATTTGACACATTTATGGGGAAAACTGTGTGTGTATATGGCAAACTCAAATGCCAACATATCGTTTCAACAAAGTGTGCATTCAGATTTCACATTTCTGAGCATTCAGATGGTTTTATATGAAATTATAGAAGTGCTATGCATAAATTTTTGTGTTTGCATGGGATGCTGCTCCACACTCTGCTTTGCAAAAGTCCAGAAAATTCTGGGTCAACGGTTTTACACAAAAAAAAAGCATAATAGGGCTGAGCATCCAGCAGATTGTATATGAATAGTGGAGAAACTGTTTTCTCTGACTTTATGTTTGTTTTATGTATAAACACTGGTGCACTATGTATTAGTCCTTCATAACTCAGGATAGGTTGTGGACGGACAGCAAAAATCATGCATATACATGACTAAACCTTGCATTGTAAAGCCTTAAAAGAAAAACATCAATATACATTCTTGCTGTTGTGCAAGATAACAGGAAGAACTGGGGACAGAGCTGGCTCTCCAAATGCTCCTGCCTGATGGCTTTACCAGCCTACCACAGGAGATCATTCCATGATTCTGTCAATGGTAACTACAGACAAATTTTTGTGGGCCATATATAGAAAAAACTTAATAACCTGCAAGTAGTCTGAGGTCTATACATATTGTGTGATAGAAAATGAAGGAAGTGTCCCTTTCAAAAAGATATTAAAGAATTCATCTTCTCCCAAAAATACTTTGACATTCACGATAATTAAACAGAAAGTTTTTAACATGACTGTGAAAAATTCAAGAGCATCAGAAACGGAACATATGAGTTTATTTTTATGTAGTTGGTTCAGATAGGGACTTTTTTAAATTAAGGATTTTAAATGAAACTAAATTGAAATTCTAGTCATGTATCTGTGATTTAATTCAGAATTATTTCAGCAGTTTTATAAGGCCTTCACTTTGGAAAGTTTAGGATTTGGATCTAGAGTACACAGCAATTTAAAGTTATTGGAGCGCTTCACAAATTGGAATTCTAATTTGGAAGAATGAAGGTCTCCTAAAAATATGAAGCACGCCAATAATTTTAAATTATTTTCTCATTTGCAAGCCCAGAATCCCTACCATTTAAAAGAAAGACATGTATTACAGAAAGTGAACTGCTGCAATAATTTCAAATCAGTGAGTATGGTGTAGAGCTATCCTGAGGCACTGAAGTGCTCCACTTTTTTTATGGAAGACTTTCAATCTTTAAAAAAAGCAAGTCTAAGAGTTTCTTCTTGGCAAAACCAAAGACACAGTGAAGCTGTTTGAGATAAGCAACATCCATAATATGAAGGAGTGAGTAAACATTTCAGATGGACACAAAAGCCACATGGGTTATCTGTGAATACAATGATAGCTTAGTTTTCCTTATTTATAGGTGTGCTCATTTACTATCATTTGTATAAATAAAACCAGTAAATCAGCCTACGTTTTTGTCCTCCACTCGATGTTTTTCTCTCTGTGTTCAACTGTCACTATTTCCCTAGTTTTGAAAACTGTACATATTTCACCTCATAATCTCTAACCTCTTCTTATGCAAACCCAACAATCATCCTCCCTGTTCCCGAACTAGGTTTTACAAGATAGATTCCTTGACGATTTTTAAATTTCAATTTTAGCTCTCATTCTGCTCAGAACACTTCTTTTACAGGTTCCTTATGATCTATCATGTGATTCTGATTATATAGCTTTCTGAGGTTTTTCCCCTCCTTCCACTCTGTGTGATCTCAATATTATTGATCTTGAGGATCTCAAAAAGAAGGTCAATATCTACAGCTTTTTCATCTCTTTTGAGCCTCAGCAGCTAACTGTTCTTTAGGCAGTTTCTTTGGAACTCCTGTTTTCTTTGCCCCATCAATTATGAAAATTTTGAAAGCTCTCCTCTTTTCTGTCATATTTGCGTATGAGTAACTCTGAATATCACATTCATTCAGGTCACACTGACTTTGCAACCTTTCCAACTAAGTTTCTTTTCCCTTTACTGATTGGGAGAGAAATATTTGGAAAAAGTAACAGGGACCAAGCAGGCAAAGTAGGCCAGAGAACAAAATCGACTGGAAGAAACTGATCACTGAGTGGAGTTAGTTTGTAACTAATTAAGTAAGTTTCTGTTAAAATGAATGAACACATCACCAAAGTCACTAAAAATGAGGGAAAAATAGAGAGTTGTACAACTGTGTATCTGAAAATAATTTTGCAAGTGAGGTCAACATTATTTTATGTCAGTGGTGATAAAGCTTTGGTGCAGAAAAGCAAAGTAATTTTCCCAGCATCATTCAGTATTACTGGGAATCTAAAGTGTGTTCCCAGCCAACTGACCTCTTTGCTTGGCAACTCTGCTACTACTGCAATCCATCCATATCACCTGCAAAAGTACAAGCTTCAGAGCAAGCAGAGACACTGTGAACAAGTATTCACTGCATTCAATAGTAAATTCCTGAGATACTCAAGAACACCAAAGAGAGACCAAAACTGGAATGGTAATCCTGACTTCAGTTTTCATGTTGCTGGAGAAAACTGATTCAGAAAAGCACTGGAATATATGAATGAAAAACCTGATAGGCACAATGAACTATGAACTTTTCACTTTTGAGAAACTGTACAGTTCACTAGCAAAGTTACATTTAAAAAAACCCAAAACATTAGATTTCCCTTATGTGTATGTTACATTTTCAAAATGGCAAAGGCTTAAGATTAGGCCAAAGTTTATAACTGTATTCTCTTTTTCTTCTTTTTCCTAATTCCAGTTTCTAATTGCAGTTTTCTACAATGGCTAACTCTGACCTTGTTTTCTCTCCCTCTGCCATTCATTCAATTAACATTTCTTTTTCAGGCCTGTCCTTTCTACATATCTCATCTCTAAGTAGGTGCTGAAGCCTTCCCTTCTACCCCACCAATCTGGAAATGTCTCTTCATTTACTTTGAGTTACTTTCATTTCAAAGTTATGTCTCCTGTCTGTGACCGTTTGTACAACCTATACAAAGAATAAAAGTACATACTTGGAGCATCTCTTGAATATATTACCAAAGAAACTCTTGATGCTTGAACAAGAGAAACAGTCCTGCTTCCAAAATCTTACAGTATAAGAGAGAAAAAATAGTATCAATGGTTCAACGTCTTAAAGTAATTCAATTAATACTGTTTTAACTTTGCTTAAAATGTGTTAATTTAGGTGTCTAGCCAGCAGAGTCTGTTTTCCACAGAAGTTCATGCTTTGTTTGAATATTTTCTTTTCCTGAATACTTCCCAGTTAATTACACTTCTCGCACAGAGACAGGTTCTCATGCCTCTAGCACACATTGCAGTGTGGCTTGTCAGCATTATGTTTGTTGTTTTCCATGCTGTGCCTGGAGTCAGTCCAGCCTATTGTCTTTCTCTGAGTCTGCCTTCAGCCTTGCCCACCCTCTCTGTTCCTTTTGTCCTGTCTGTCCGCCACTGTGAGTTGTGCTTTTATTTCTACTGACCTAAATAGTGATGACTCACCTTTTCCCCCTGAGTTGTTTCCCCTTAGCTCCCATATAAAAACACATTTTCTTTACAGTGCATGCTATTTCTGTGTGCTTAAGATGGTTAAGATCTTTCTAAGAAGCACAACATATAGTACAAATCCAGTACTAGTACAATATACTAATAATAATACAATAGAAGTAGTCAAAAATGTAGGTACAGTTTTGTCAAAGTTACAGTATAATTTCAATTAATTTTAAAAGTACAGGGAGTTTGACTACAAAGACAAAACTTAAGCCTGACCTCTCTGAAGCCAGTGATAGTAACAGCTGTATACCAGAATCAGATCTTTGACCACCAGATCAGTCCTACAAGGAATTAGGTACTCAGAACTTCACAAACTCCATTTCTGTTGCCTTTGAGTGACCTGAAAAAATTTTCTTCACGGTGTTGGAAATGCTGATTACTGCTTCTTTTGTACTTCTACCCATTTGTGTAGTATTTCCAGGTGACCTAAACACAATTCTGAAGGAATAAACTAAGAATAATTTAATTTTCCTCATTTTAGTGCAGATATACAATATGGATTTTCAAGAATTCTTTTGACTTAAACTTCTGAAGTGCAAACAAAGATTCTGCCTATCTCAAAGTTGTTGTAAATTGAACTTATGAATTTACTGTAATACAAGGCAACTGAAGATCTGAACAAGGTTCAACAGCAGTCAGCAGTAACTTTCCCATTTGTGTCTGTAAATACCCATTTACACATGCTGGCGTAATGAAAATGTTTGATGAAGTATGAACAGATTAGTACTCATAAAAATGAGAGCTAATTTTAAAAAATACATTCTTTTGCTTATATATATATATATATTTCCTTTTTTTTTTTCATTATGACTCGAGTTAGCTTTTGTTTAAAGGTCACTCAACTTCATTTTAAGTATCAAACTTAGCTAGAGAAGTACACAGGAGATCCTACTGAGCCATGGCATAATCAAGGAGAATTCTATTTGCATAAGTAATTTTTTGTATGTATTCTGCCACCATTTTGCTATTTAGGTGAATAATTTTCTTATAATTAAAGAAAAAATTATTATTTAAAAAAAACCTCCAAGAATTGCTTGTTGACTGAGGAAAAGTGTTATTCTTCTAAACATTTTGCGTCAGAGAAGTAGGTAATGAATGTCTTTGATCTATCTTTGGAGCACTCCAAATAACTGCAAGCAGGTTGAATCAGATGTCAGACAGATCAATAGCTTAGAGGTGATGGAGTCATAGGACAAGCTCAGCACTAGCAGAAGGAAAGAAATGGTCACAGGCAATGTTTATGGGGAAATAGAAGTGATTTCAAAGTAACCTAACAAAGGAAAATTAAAACTGTTGTTAAGGATAGATTCTGTAGAACTACAATGTGCAGTCTCTCTCCTATGTAAACTAGGTTCCCACTAAAGATGCACAGTGATTTATATAAAACAGGGTTGTAAGTGAGGAACAGAAACAGGTGATCAAAAAAATATAGTAAACTGAGAGTGTTTGGAAAAAAAGTGAAAAGTTCACATGCTGTTCACCACCTTTTAGTACTAGTCCTTACATCTTGGTATTAACTATATTGAGGTTTCTTGGATCATCTCCAGCTAAAATATACTTTCCAAATAGTGAGCTGACCAAAATGATTCCTAATAAAGTAGAAGCCTTAGAACACCAAATGCTATGCAAACACTCAATTAACTTGAAGTAGACTTTTCTCATGTGGCCGCTACTGTACTATCTGCACAGTTTTGTGAAACAATCAGAGAGAAAGGTTGTGATTAATGATGCTTGGAGGTATGAACTTAGGTTAATATGAACATTTTTTATTTCTTTTTATGTTGTAGTGCCTGTACAAATATCCTGAAACTATTTGCAAATGCAGGTTGAATTTGCTGGGCAGATGTGTCTGGAAAAAGTATTGCAGAGAAAATTCACAAAAATTGTAGAAGAATAGTAGCAGAAGAGATGTAGTTCTCATTTTTACTCTCCCCTGGTTTAAAGCACTGCCACAGGATTCCTATGTATTCTCATTCCTCTGTATTTCTGGAGGAATCAGAATGCCCTACTTCTCAAGAGGGTCTTACTACTCTGAAAGAAAATTTTGGAGCAAAACCTCTTAGTGCCTCAGGCTGAAGCAAAAGACATCAGCAGTCAATGAAACAGAACAGGCATGTTTTTACCTAGAAGTAAGGAGGTAGGTAGTTTCCCATGTTAAAGGAGGGAGGTTTATAATCTATTCTCCTGTGAATCTCTAATTATAGGTATGAAACAGAGCTGTACCAATACTGACACTGAGATCATCTTCTCACTTTCATTAATTCAGTTCAGTAAGAGTTGTTTATAGTTTCAAACACATCTTTTTGCCCTTTCCATTTACATAACTAGCTCTCTTCTCTTTCTCCATCCTCAAGATATATTCATGGTCCCAATTCACTTCACCATTGTGTACTTGTGATGTAGAGCTTTTGGGAAGCAGATTTCTGGGTTACATCACCCACAAAGTGTGGTTATCTTAAATCCAAAGGTGCTGGTTACTTCCCAGCAGCATGCTTTCCTTCATGGTACTCCATTTGGAGACTTTTTTGTTGTTGTTATTTTAAACCACGGTGAGACTTGCGAACCTTTTTCCTCCACTAGAAAGATAGTATGAAACAGAGTGAAACAATATAACTAAATAATCATAGCCTGATAGCTTAACATTGCAGTTCAACACTTCTAAGTAGAACAGCACTGATACACAATAATTTTGTGATACATCTATGGAACATTAAGAGGCATTTATCAGTAAGTTGTAATTGGGTATCATTTCACCATGACTGGCTGCAATTTTATCCACTGAAAAAGTGGCTCTTTCACCTCTGTGAGTCTGCAGAATTCAAACTTGGTGCAGCAGAATCCAACTTTCTGACAGTGATGTACACTCTAAAGAGGACACAAAAGGTTCCTTCGTATAAAAGCAAAAAAGGCAAGCTATTTTACTTTTTGTCAACAGGGAAATAGCACAGTTTAAAGATATCCATATCTAAAGATGCAAACTTGTATTGATAAAATCATACAAGCTGTATTTTGGCCTTCTGTGATCTGTTGTTTTGTAACAGGAAGACAGCTTTTTATGAGCATAACCTGTCTTTAATTACAGACACTGCTACTGCATTTTATCCAAATTTTCCTGCATTCAGACTCTTTTCTCCTGTGCTCAGAATATGTTTACTGTAGCTTTCTTACCTTTAAGACCACACTTAATCTACTAGTTATAACCACACTGTGACCCAAATGAAACATTTGATCTCTCTGATGTCACTCTGCAGGGCTATGTAAGAATCAGTTAACAGAAATTATGACTCTGAAACAATTTTTCTCCTCCTATGCAGCTGGAAGATCTTCGTCATCTCCTTCTACAGGAGCTACTGATTACTAACTTGGAAAACTACATGGGGTTTGAGGACAACACAACAATACAAGTGTTGTAAGCAGCATTCTGTCTGCTCCCTGTACTTTGAACACCAAGGAAATGCTTTTTGCTGGAATACGCTATCAACAGTTCTGCAGCAAAAATGGTTGTATTTGTTAACCCCTCACTTTTTGCAATAATCTAGTTATCAAAAAAGATTTACATAAATGTTGTACCAATTTCTAAATTGATACTTTGACCATTTTTTACTAGGAGATGTATTTTTAAGATTGATTGAATCCAGCAGGATTTGTCTTGATTTTAGGTTAGCCTTCAATAACTCTGGGACAATTTAAACCAACATCAGCTAAGTTTAACCTGATTTCTAGGGAATTCACCATATTCTCTGGCAAAAAACCATTTACAATTAAGGCAATCCCAGTGATGTGTGCATTTAGTGCAACTGTGCTGACAAAGTTAACAGCAGAATGTCTTGCCCACGTCATTATGCCCGAGAGTTACTTTCCCCCTATAATAATTACACTCATAAGCAGAGGACCTCGTGAGGCATTTCTTAGGCTACTTCATACCATGCTGTCCATTGTGGAGGCAGCTCCAAGATGTGTCACTTCCTGAAATGCACAGGACTGGATAGCAGGAGTCCAGTCACTGTTATGTGTTTTGAGGAGATAAAATTTAGAGCGATCTTTTCTTGAGGTCATTGAGGTCACCTTTAAAAAACAGAGTGCTTTCCATGCATCCCTGAGCATAAGGCCAACATCTTTGCCTGGATCTGACATGGAAATAAGTGTACTTCAGTACTGCAGTGGTTTGGAGCCAAACACAGTATCTACACTTGAAAAGCTGAAGTTGCTCTTCAGTATTTTAAAAATGCAAATGGTTGCTACTCAGGGCAAACCACATGAGATTCACTCCACCTGCTTTGCACAGATCTGACTGTACAATGCAGCTGGGCTTACAGATGTTCTCCATTGCTGAGACAATGCAGCACAGCCAGAGCACACCAGCGAACTGAACTCCGAAGCTACAATTAGGATAAATAGTTCATTTGGGTAAAGAAAGTATCTTTTATGCTTGATAGTTATTCTCCTGTTGGAAGAATGGACAATAATGGGGCACAATCCTTGCCTCACTCATGTTTTAAGTCTGAAAAACTATGGAGGACCCCTAACAACAAAACCTGCTTTACAATCACCAAGAATGTAACAGGCATTTGCTATACTGGTTGTACAGACAGGGCTAAGTGGTTAAAATATTGCAGACTAGCTTCCTTCTCTCCAAATTAAAACTACCGTTGCTCTCAACAATTAAATGATCAAAGAGTCAGCTTTTAAAAAATGCTTTAATGTCATTAGGATCAAGTAAGAGTCACTATTACCATAGTGGGAACTCCCTCCTAGAGTCTGTTTATTTGTTTGTTATTAAGACAAAGTAATTTTGAAGTGAAAGAATAAAGATCCAACAGTGTAGACAGGAATCACTCTGAAATTAGTGTTCTGCAACATGCGTAAGAACATGACTCTACACAGTAGAGCAGAAAAAGGTCTAATTTAGCTCAGCATCCTTTCTGATGTGGAATACAGCACAGAAACAAGACAAGACTACAGTGATATATCTCTGAGGTGTCAGGGACTTGGGGACTTCCTGACCTGGACATTCCTTTTGAATCCACTGAATTTAATAGCATTTATAGACCTGACATCAGTGAACGTGCCTAGGAGGTTTTGGAATTCATTTTGATTTTTGGCTTCTAGAACATCCAGCACATTCAGCTCCACAATTTAATTATATACTAAGTGGAAAAGTGCTTTGTTTATTTTAAACCTCTTACCTGATAATTTCATTAAGTGCCTACTCATCTTCCATTATTCTGTTTTCTGCCTTTGCAGTATTTCTAGTTATTGACAGTGATCCAGAGCCACTGCCACCATCTCATTTGGTTAATTGACAACATAACCTTAATGTCATATTCTCACTATTCAGGCATTAAAGTTAATTTCATAGACACCCTATGCTGCATTTTGAATCTAACCAAACCCACCCTATGTTATACTTTAAGGTAATAGGGAACCCCACTATTACATTTCTATTAGCATTCACTCATAAAATTTCTTACATATTTATTATAAAGAAAGTTGCAATTCAATACTTGCATCTTACTGCTTAGGCTCCTAACATATAAAAAAATTACTGATACCACTGGTGTTTTGCCTCCTTTTTCATTTATTATTTTTCATTGGAATTTTTTTTTTTTGTAGTTCTTAATTGCTATTCTTTTTTTCCTAGGACAAACTTTACCTTCACTTTACAGGTATGTACCATTATTAAATATATACTGTTCTATATGTAACAAATTTTCATACATTTCAAACTTTCCTATAATGTTTGAAGTTGCAGTGCAAGTAGACTAATCTATTCAGACTTAGGGAAAAGTCCATGTCTTTTAGTTGGTTTTAGTCTAAATGTCTTCCCACTTTCTGTATTTTCATACAACAAATGTGGAGGATTCTCTACATGTGATATGGTTTCCTATGTCTTGTAAAGCAAACTGGGAACATTTCAAACCTTTTGACAGAGGAAATCTTACCTTTTTACATTTGGGTAGCATTTTACTTTTGGGTCTTATCTTTTACTCTGTTTTATTTCCAACATCCTGCACATCACAGTCACTACTGTGAAGATGATGTCTAAATGCTATGGAGGCTCCAGCACATTTTCATTTAGTACACAAGTCAGTCATCAGTAAGAACTCAAACCTGTGCATGTGTATTACACCAACTGCTATTTACCTAAAAAATGTTCCACTCTTATCAATGAAAGCAACAAATCCATTCTGAAGGTGTTTGTGTGTTCTCCATCTCTTTCAAAATATTTTCAGAACGGTGGTCAGAAGCAAAAAGGATATAAACACATCTTCAAACACTTTCGGGAGAAAAGCATTAAATTTATGTCCAGCAGCACCAAATATGCTTTATGACAAAATAAAATATTTTTCTTTCTTTTGAAGACTATGTCTTGAAACAGAGACACAAGTGATTCTGTGATTTTCTTACACTGATATGGATTTAAAATACACTAATTGGTTTTTTTCCCCTCTCTGTATGTAAGATTTGATTTTTATGATCAATAACTCTATTTCTTTTAATCATATCGAGATCCTCAAAAAGTCCAGTGCTCTGTTGGGAGGCTTCATTATTACACTCCATTATTTGATGGCTGGAAGCATCAAGCATGTAGAACAAGCAAGAAAAGTAATTTTCCAAAATTTTACAACATCCTCCTAGAAGAACAACCCTAAGAATGTTGTAAGGAAGAGGCAATATATGCATTTATTTTGAGTTTATTAATAGAAGGATTGATTCAGAATCAATGAATTCTGACTGAGTGCAACCACAAAGGCTCTAAGTAAACTGCAGAGATGACTTCCCATGCAACTCAACCACTTATAGCCAGAAAGACACAGTGTGACTGACACAGTGTGACTGACTTTGAGGAAGACAGTCTATATTAGGAAGAAATTAATATTCTTCGGGCTTCTTCACTACAAGAAGATATTCAGATATTTCTCTTCTCCTTGTATTTTTGGATACAATTTCTCAATTTCAATAATTTTCAACAATGGGCTTCTTTGAATCATATAAAAGTGTCAAGGAAGATGTTTACCTTTGAAAAGATCATTTGGCTTATTTAGCTGAAACTTAAAACTAGAGTATTTTCCTTATTTAAAATTTACATGGAACCGTATCTGTTTATTATCCTAAAACCACATTGTCTTGTGAAAAGATAGCAATAATCTCTTGCACTCATACATTAAATGATTCCTAGCTATTGCCACTTGCAACTATACTACAATAATTACAAGAGTAACAAGAAAGATGAATATGAACTCTAATATTAAATAAAAACCCTACACAAATAATATATGTTCTTGAATTACTCCTTTTGACCAATGTGTATCTAGCAGTTAAAATAAGGCTAATATAATCAAATTTTAGAGATGTATGATGGACAAGAATGAGACAGTATATGTGGCCATTTAGCTTCCTCTTCCATTTTTGCATTTCACAATTTGTATTTTAAGAATCCAAATGCCCACTAGATAGTGCATGTGATTCAAAAAAAGCAGCGAAGAGTCAAGTCCTGTGAAGCACCAGATCATAAATGATACTTAGAAGTGCCAGATGAGAAAACATGGTTGTTTTCAGAGTTCATGAAAGTTGTTTTCCTTTTAGATAGTACCATTAAACTGACTGAGTAAGATGGATAGAAACATCTCTACACTCACAGGCCAGTATTGTCTCAATTTTTCTTTTGCTTTCAGTGGCTTTTTTCTTAATAAAGTGACAGCTTACGGTTCTTTATGATGTGGATTTTATAAAGCACTTTTATAAAGCATCAGGTTTTTTTATATATACGAAGCAGATACATTTATGGAACTTAGTGACAGTATATCAGTTACCACATGTTATGCAAAGTTAAGAAAGCTCTCCAAGAAGTGCTGTCATTTAGTGTGTAAGGCAGAGCAAACAAGCAGCATCTACCTGGTGACCCTGCTGCACTGTGTTAGACTGAAGTATGGAAGGCAAAGTTTTATTGTGATACAATTTTTTGGTAAATATGCCATTATTATTTAAGGCCACGAGGTTTGTGTTAACCTGACAGTGTGAGGACTCAGGACAGGGCTCCCTGTACTGACTTGTTTCAGTTGTGAAAGCAGTTTTATAGCAGCCTAAAAGTGATTTTGCTGAGTTTACAGTAAATGCAAGTAGTTATTTGCTGTGTGAACTGAACTTTCTGATTGCAGAATAAAATGCACTATGGGAGAGGGGAGGCACAGGATAGTACCAGAGTTCCCAAGAAACACAAACTGCAGTTAATACAACCAAAAAACACAATCACAACAAATCACAGTCAATTAGTGGCCACTACATGCTTGTGGCTTTTTAACCAAGTAAAGCCAGCAGTGGAGGTAACAGAGGACTGATTGATTTGGAACCAAAGAAAAGAAAGGGCATGTGAGCAGACCGTGTTAAAACACATATAAAAATAAAACCATGCATACTCCACACCAAGGAAGCAGCAGATTCCACCCTGAACATTGCACTTTTCCTGTTGATGCCCCAGAATGCTGATATCTCACTGTAACCCTTCCCCCTGTTCTGCTTGAGGAAGACAGACAGCATCAGCCTAGGACACAGCAATATTGTACAGGCAATACCAGAGAAAAGGTGCAGATAGCACTAATTTTTGTATAATAATTTTATCTGTATTACTAATGAAGTTTTTCTGCATTAATTTGGTTTGTGATTGTTGGTAGCATTACAGCTGAAGTAATGACAGATTTTTGTATTTTGATAAGCCTATTAAAATTTCAATTAGATTAACCCCTTAGCTTTGCATATGTTTGTTCCCTTTTGCCTGCAACAAGATTTTCAGTGTTACAATAGATACCAAAATTGGAGCAGAAGAAGTTCCAAAAGTTTCTCCTGGTATTATCCACAGAGTAAATTTCAGGTTATTAGTAGTACTTGCAGGAGAGAGGGATGATTCTAAGTAGCTGGCTGAAGGCAATGCATACTTCTGAGTCAGTCACACAGTATAATTCTGTAGAAAATGCAGATGAGAGTAGGCTCATCATTGGGATGGATGGACCTTGATTAATTTTTTTTTTTTTTGCAGCTATGCTTGTTTCTTTCTGAGAATGGGGCAGAACAGCTGGCAGAAATGTAACTACTTGCTTTGTCTTAGCTATCAAAATGGCAAGAGAGTCTCTGAGGAGGAGGATCACTTATTGTCCAGCAGCATTTGGGCATACATGGCTATATCTTCTAAAGTGCAACAGAAAGGGTGGAAGCTCAGACTTTGAGGCTGCCTGGAACAGATTTAAGGAATCTTGAAAAGAGCAGACACACAGACTCTGAGGTGACATTTTAGGAAGAACTTTTCTAGGGACCCAGCAGGACCTACAGTTTGCTGTAATGGAGTATTTGGCTTTTTAAAAAATGTCTTTATTTTTTATTTCTTGCATTACTTAATATTACACATATTATTCCTCTTTAACTTTATTCCCCTTGCTGATGGGAGATATTTAAATTTATTTAAGCACAATGTTCCTACTTGATTCATAGCTGCATCTGCCTTTTTGAGATCCCATGTTTTCTAAGAAAAATAAAGCAGTCCCTACAATAATAAAACATCCCAGGCAATATCCATTCAAGGGCTGCTTTCATCACTGGAAAAAATACAAAATGTGGTAAGTTTATCCTAAGTATGCTATACCATCTTTTAGTTTGAAGACTCTTCAGTGAACCAGCTGGACTCTGATCTGTTTTAGTCACTGCTTGCACATTTTTTGTCTTAGCTTCTTTATTTACCCTTTCCTGTGCATGCATCTCAATTATCAGTATGTCTTCCAGCCTAGTTGCACCACCCAAATTGAAGCTTGCTTTCATACATTTTTGGACAAACTATTGTTACTGTCCCGTAAAATCACAGTTATAGGTACCAATGGTAATAGATAATGGAATTTTCTGAATTTACCTTCTTTTTTTTTATAAATACCAATATCTTCCAACATATCAGTGTTTCAGAATCTTACCTCAAGGGGAACAGCCTTTCATATTTCTAAGATGAATAGCATTTTTCAGTTTTACCTCATCTGTAATTTCTCAAGTTCCTCTTCATATTTTTTCTTTAATTATCTGCACACTCCTTCAAATTTAATATCATCTTCAGATTTCATTAGTGTGCTCTTTTCTTTTTCTTCAGACTACTAATGTAGACATTAAACAAATATAACTCTTGCCAACTCTTGCTAACAAATGCCAACTTTTAGATTCCTTTTCCTAATATGCTGCTGTTTAATATTTCTGGTTTATGTACTCATTTAGGCAGTTTACAGCCCTCATGGTTATGATCTTATTGAAGGCAGTACTGAATCAAATTTTAAAGCTGAAATTTCTGAAGATGCCATATCAAATGCCTCACTAGAATCCAAATGTATATGATCTACTTCATTACCATTGCCCATTAATTTTGTAATTGCATCAAAATAAGAAATGATGTTTGACTGATGAATTCTAATTTCTCACTGCCTACTGTTCATAGCTCTCTTGTCCCAGCTATTAATGATGGAATATTTATTTAATTGCTTTACAAAGCACTCAGATAATATTTATGGCATCATAGTTGTCAGTATCAATCTTTTATTTTCAGGAAATATGTACATTTATTTTTCTCAATCTATTCCATATATTTTCCTTCATCTATAAGTTTTAGAAATGAACATTTGTAGGCTTACTGAAGTCAGGTTTAGAGGGCCTTCTTTCACTGATATGTGGGATGCAAGGTCAGCTGTGATACACTGAACATTAATCCATGGATATTGGGTCCTACTTACAAATATATCAACACTCTCTTGAGAATAAATATGCCAATTTTCACCCTTACTTGCCACATAATCTCTAAAATTTGACGTCTCTTCCAGAACATGAGGGTAACCAAGCATTGGACAAGGTTGCTGAGAAAGGCTGTGAAGTTTCCAGCCTTGTGGCGATTCAAAACTTGACTGGACCTGAGCAATTTTCTTTAAGTGGACACATTTGAGCAGGGAATTGAGCTAGATGACCTGCTGAGGTCTCTTACTACTAATATGATTCTGTGATTTTATGAATTTAATTTCTTGAAGGCTTAATTTTCAGACTCAAATGTGAATGAACTTCCTGTAGTCACTCGTTCTCATGTCAGTGTTACTTGTGCACACTTGTGCTATTCATTTTCTGGTATTTAGTTCCCATTATAAATAAAAATACTATATACATAGATTTAAGCATTAGTGTAATTATTAGCATAATAAACTACAGCATATATTTTCTGTGATAACAAGTTTTTTAAAAGGTGGTTTTTGGTTTTTTTTATGGTATTATTAATTTTGTCTTTTTTCTAATGCCTTTTTCCCCTCAGTATTTTTCTTTTAAAAACACTCTGCTAATCACTTTCAGTCACAGATATTTGACTCACTATCTAGGCTAAAAACAATACAATAGAAATGTAAGTATACATCATTCAAATGTAAATTGAAACTTGATGATATTTTATATTCCCACCTAATTTTGTGAATCATTATCCACTTGGACATCTAGTGTGTGCATAAATAAGACTTGAATATGCCAATTGTTTCTAAAACATATATTTAACTTTATTACACATTTTGGGAGCATGACTTTGAATTAATAGATGGATCAGATAATTTTTAGGGTGTGAGAACACCCAAATTTGTGGCATATTGCATCAGTTCTCAAATTAATATCTATCTAATGATTAGGTATGATTTGATCCACAAATCAAAATGATAAGGTAGAAGAAAATCCTTTCAATACTGAACCTTGCCCTGCCAAAGTGAAAGGCAGTTGGTCCTGTTTCCCGAGCCGACTGTAACTGTAGATGTGTAAGGCAACCAAAATCTCTTATTCAACAGAAACACAGAAAGACTTCTTTACACAGCAGCTTTTGTAATTAAATTTCATAATCTTAGTAAGTTCTATTGTCTCATGCTGTTGTTCCTAGCTAGATTGTACCACCAGACTGTGCAAAATTGTTTCAAATCTTTTCACTGGAACTGACATTGAACCATCTCTCTACTTAATACCTTGAGTCCTTTCTTAATAACTATTATTCCTGCCTATTAACAGCCCTCAAAATCTAGACTACATTGTAATTAGAAAACTTCTGAAATGGAAGAAATTGGTTATCTCTGCCCTTTTTAATTTGTAATCAGCTGATATAGGTATGCTATGTTTTCAACCCAGTCCTCTCACAGCTGATTCATTATAATCTGCAGGCTGGTATCTCCTTACACTTAACTGGAAACATTGTGTAAATATAGCTCTCCATTCTTTTTCTTTATTGTGGAAGAATAGAACTAAACAGTTGAAAACTGCTGGGCTTAAGATTTGTCTATTGCAAGCACATGCAATTGATTTGAGACACTTGCACAAATTTAAATCAGAGAAGAATGTAGCACTGTTAGCTCCATACCATGTACTCTGAAAAAAAGTCAGGCTTGCTGAAGCATACATCATTTTATCTCTGAAGTTTGATACCCTACTCGTTTCAACAACAGCTACTTCCATCTTTCTATATTTACCACACTTCCAAATATGTCTGCAGTTGTTTCTTTTATTCTGTAACACATTTATGAGATGTTCAAAGTTCGAAAGTAACTTTGTAATGTATGTTAGAAAAATATTTATTGCCTTTACCACTAACTTCCAATTTGTGCCTGCAAGATCTTTGGGACATGATTATGTGCAACTCATAAGCACAAACCATTGAATTCAGATATTAAATTGCTCAAAATACTTTTCTAGCCAGCCAGGTAGTTATATAGCTCAGGTAGAGATTTGCAGACTGTTTAAAACTCAGCCATGTAACCATGGCTAAAAGAACATTTTAAAACAGCTCCACCTTTACTTATGTAGAGGATCTCTTTGTATAACATTCAGACATGCACTTGCCATCAAACATGGCAAATATATACAAATTAAAAGATATATATTTTATATACAATATATACAAATTAAAAGCTAGTCCTAAGAGCTACCAAAAATGTTTCCTAGAATACTTAAAAATGTGCTTTGGTTACATTCATTAGTGGCCAAATATTATTTGAAACAAAATTACAAGTCCATTACACTTCCATCAGGATTCACTTGATTCATGGGAATATCACTGGAATTACTGTTATAAAAGGAAAAAGAATTAAAGGTATTGTAGTGACACAGAATCCCTGTAGCATGCCTTAGGGACTATGACTGCAGAACTATAGCTGAATATTTTCCCCAGTGCAATAATTAATTAGCTGAATTCTACTGAGTCCTGTCTATTTTTGAAATTTTCATATGCCTTTTACTTAACAAGAACATAAATACTTATGACACTATAATCTGCAGAAATTTTAAGATCATTAGAAATTTGTTTTTAAATTAAAAGAAAATAACCATTTTCTCTATAAGAATATTTATCAGACCTTCAATTTGGCATAAGAAGTCACTGAACTTGCAGACTGAACAAAGTTGACATGCCAGAAACAGACCTGAAACTCTACACTGTGCTACAGATTTCTTTTACTTCTTTTTCACTGCTGTGCATTTTTACTATAGATGTAACTAACAGATGTGCTTCTCAATATATACATTTTCAATACCTGTATGTGGAAAAAAAAATGCTCCTTCAAAATCATAAAGAGGCTTAAAACTATGAAGCATAATTATGCCCAAAGATGGATCAGGATATTTATTAAAAAACAAATCTAATTTTTTTTCCAGGAATACTTTCTATTACTCATCATTTCCCCTTCTTAATTTGCAATTAAACATAATTTCACTAAATCTGGGCAAGAGTACCAGTGCTAAGATTTTTTTTTGGACTTCTATGGTGAAAATTTTTGAAAAATATATATTGTGAAGTACATTTCAAAGGCAATATTTCACACTAAAGGGTAATATTTCAAAGCAATTTATGTATGTAAGTATAAAATAAATTAGGAAAGCAAATTACTAAATGAATGTGCAAATAACAAAGTTCAGCTTAAAAACAACTGATCTTTTTTAAATGAGACAAAAAGTCATTTCAGAACAATGAACTGACATTGTAGCACATAACAATTAAAACATGTTCCCAACATTTAATCTCTGTTCCACAGCTTTCAAAATACCTGAAGTGTCCAGGAAATACATTCTTTCAGTGACTTGAGCTATATTTAGTACTCTCTGCAAGAAAAATTAGCTACCTCAAGGTCCCAGAAGTTATAAAAGAATTTTTGAGAGATTCTGGACATTCAATTTCTGAGAAAAATCCAGGTTGAGTCTCAGTGGTGAAGGCTGCAGTATATAAAATAGCCACATCTCTCCTGGCTAAAGTACACAAGTTCTTGAATCAGCACCTATGCTCAGTTGTGGAGGTGCCTCTGTATAAGGTGGTGCCTGGGAACCTTGGAGATCCAGACTGGGAATCTACTGCTTGCACCACAGATAATTCCTGGGATTTGTGTGGTTTTCACAATGAGGAGCAGGGTTAGCTGGTGTACAAATGGGGTGTGCACGGCCATGCCTGGCCTTGGGTATGGGACACAGGATGGAAACATGCTTGGGAAACACTCCTGGGAACAGCTGGGAACTTAGAAGGGTTACTGCCTGCTGAAACCTACTGTGCACCTAAAATGGTTCAGTACATTTTGAGAAGAAGTCTGCTTAAATAAGCCTTACTACTTGGCAGTTTCCTTGGCTACAGAGCAAAAACTAAGCAGGGCAATACCATTGGAATAGCTTGTGATCCTCAGAACCTTTAGTTTCAACAGAGGTCGTGCTGTTAAAAAACACTTGTAAATAGATGCCTGCTCTCTGCCTCTCTCTCAATAATTTCTTCCTGAGCTCTGTGAATTTGAACTTGAATTTGAATTTTAGCTGAAACTAACTGCAGCATATATGAAAATATAACACTCCTGGTATATGCTTCTATTAGGAAATCAAACCCAATTAGAGGCTTGACAACAAAGAAATAAACAGGTTATTTAAAATGTGTGTATGTTGATTACTAGGATTCTAATTTGTTTTGTATTCTTTATTTAAAGGTTACTTCAATTTCTGTTAAAGTTGTGTATTAATAATATTAAGAAGTGATTAAACACACAACGAGAAGTTAAAAAAAAAACCCTCATTTGGCACATAGTTACACACAATAAAAATTTTTGTAAGCAACCAAGGGCAATTCAGAAATAAGTGCAGAAGAAGGGAGGGAATAGGGAGGGAAGGGTAACAGGGATAGCACAGGACAGAGGCAAAACCCTTAAGCTTTGGCCTTGCCAGGTAATACCACTACATTTTAAGTTTAGGTGATAGAGTGGTGTGGAAAGAAAAAAAGCACTGACTTTACTCAGGCAAAACTCATTCACATTAATAAACTGGCGGTTTGAAAAAGGAGAATTTGGTTTCTTTTACCACCTTCTTCCTGCAAGGCTCCCACTCCCCATTTCTGATTTCTGAGATAACAGTCCTTTTAGTTTCCATACCCTGTTGACTCATTTATTCTTAAACATTTTGGGAAGGGCTGGTAGTCCTCCTTCCCTTCCCCCCTCCACCCCCTCTCCAC